>VMDR010016904.1:0-20651 GCA_007922815.1 Macrotus californicus | reverse complement strand
TTAAAAATTTCTCTTTAAGTACTTCTTTTGGTTGCAAATTACAAAGTTTGATATGTTTTATTTTTATTACCCTTCAGTTCAAAATATTTTCTAATTTTCCTTGAGATTTCTCCTACAGCCCTTGGGTTGTTTAAAAGTATGTTTAATTTTTCAACTGTTTGGGCATTTTCTAAGTATGTTGTTACTGATTTTTAATTTGATGTGTTGTGATCATAGAATATACTTTTTGTGATTTCAAGCCTTTGATTTTTATTGAGACATTTTATGACCCAGCACGTGAAAAGAAGTTTGTTGTGTATCGTGTTCTTGTTGGGTGTAGTATTTTATTCATGCCAATTAGGTCATTTGGTTGTATTGTTTAAGTCTCCTTATATTTTTTACTGATTAAGTTTTTATTAGACCATTTGATGTTTTCTCACAGATCTTGAATGCTCCATTCTGTTTATCTTCCCAATCGTATTTTTTCTTTTTATATTTCAATCTTGAGTCTTTCTGTTGATCTGAATCCAGTTTCACTCATTCTTAATTTTTACTTTAATCTGCTGTAAACACATCTGAGATTGTATTTTTCATTTCTACAATTTCCATTATTTGGTTATTCTGTCTTCTGCTGAAATTTCCCAGCTCTTCACACATGGTTCACCTTTTCCATGAAATCCTTTATTTATATTTTTTCCTTTAAGTCCTCTTGCATTTTTATAATGAAGTCCCTGTCTGATAATTCCAAAATCTGGGCTTTTCTCCAGGTCTATCTTTTACGTGTTTCTCTTCTTTGATATATATAATTTTTTTCTTTCTTTGTGTGTGTCTTTTATTCTTTGATTTTTATGCCAGACATTTTATATAAACAAATAGTAGAGACTGGAGCTAATATTTACCTTACAATGGTTTTACATATTTCTAACACCCTGTATTTTTTAACTTTTAAAAAAAATTGTGAGGTATAACATACAGAAACCTGCAGAAAACATAAATGAGTATACCACAGTTTATCTACACTCCTTTTGATGGATTCCTGGGTTGTTTCCAGTTTGGGGCTGTTATGAATAAAGCTACTATGAACCTTCTCATAATCTTTTTGTTGAAATGTGATTTTTATTTTCTTGGGTAAATATCTAGGAGCCGAGGAATTTTTCAGAATATATAGCCATCCCCTCCCCTTCCCAGTTTTATTAAGGGTCATTGACATTCATTACCATATAACTTTAAGGCACACAGTATGATGGTTTGATGTACATATATTGTAAATTACTGTAATCATTTAGTATCTATCACCTCATAGGTGAAATAAAGAGAAAAAAAAATTCTCTTTGTGATGAGAACTCTTATGATTTACTCTTATTAACAACTTTCCTGTATGTCATACAGTGGCGTTAGCTATAATCATCATGTTGTACTTTATGTCCCTAGTACTTCTGTCCTATCTGCTTCCGGAAGTTTTGCCTTGTGACTCCCTTCTTCCAATTTCCCCTCCACTTCTGGTAACCACAGATCGAATCTTTCCATGAGTTTGGTGTTGACTTTGTTTTTAGGTTTCACATGGAAGTGAGATCAAATAGTGCTTGTCTTTCTGTCTGATTTATTTTGCTTAGCATGATGCCCTCAAGGTCCATTTATGTTGTAAATGACAGGATTTGTGCTCTCTCTCTCTCTTCATGGCCGAATAATGGGATATGTAGTTTCTCAATCTGTCTTTTCAACTACCTCCCTAGCTGACTCTGTTGAGACCACCCTAGAAATCAACGTGTGGAAAGAAACACCACATGTTAGGAGGTGGGGGGCAGGAGGGGATGGGAATATGAGGGGGAAAGAGTTGTACAACAGAGAGTGTCCCAAGATTGCAAAACGTTTATAACCAATTTTTTTGGGGGGTCTGGTAACAGTGAGGGTTGAGGGGAGGGCCAAGAAGATACCCTGGATTTCTCGGAAGGTTATTTATTCAGAGGAGCCAACAAAACTGAGAGAAGCTGACAGGGAAGTTAGAAAGTTCTCCAGAGGCTGAGGGTGAAGTGAGACTGAGAGCTTCCACTCCCTTAATTGTGTTTTAGTTCCAGGCGACCACTAGGTGGCAACTGTGTTCCACGATGAGTTTTCATTAGTCCTTGAGATGAGTAAGGGAAGGTGAGCTGCGTCAAGGTCCGGTCATGCCCGAGTTGTTTAGCCTTTGCTGCTTTTGATCCCTCTCCTTTCTCTCTCTCTCTCTCTCTCTCTCTTTTTTTTAAGATTTTATTTATTTCAGAGAGAGGGGAAGGAAGGAAGAAAGAGAGGGAGAGAAACATCAATGTGTGGGTGCCTCTTGGATGCCTCCTACTGGGGACCTGGCTTGCAACCCAGGCATGTGCCCTGACTGGGGAATCGAACCAGCGACCCTTTGGTTCACAGGCCAGCACTCAATCCACTGAGCTATACCAGCCAGGTTCTCTCTTTTAATAACCCCACCTTTAGATAACTCTGACGTAAAGAGGTTGCCCTGGACTCCAGAAGCTCTGAGTCTTCTTTAGTCCCTTCTAAGGGAGAAGGGACGTGCCCTGGCTGGGTGGTTCACTTGGTTGGAGCTAGTCCACCTACACCAAAAGGTTGCTGGTTCGATCTTCAGTTGGGACACGTGCGGGAGGTAACCGATCAATCTCTCTCTTTCTCCCCACCCCTTCCTCTCTCTCTAGATTTAATTTACCCTACAGATAAACCCATATGTATTTAAAGGGGTGTGTTTGCAGTTATTCATAGCAGCATTGTTGTAACAGCAAAAGATGAGAAACAATTTAAAATGGGTACTAGCCAAAAGGCCAGAGGAGTGATTAGACACAATTTGAATGTTCATTAATATGTGACCAGTTAAGCCCTGGCTGGTGTAGCTCAGTAGATTGAGCTCAGGCTGCGATTCAAAGGGTCACCAGTTCATTTCCCAGTCAGGGCACATGCCTGGGTTGTGGGCCAGGTCTCTGGTAGGGGCAAGTGAAAGGCAACCACACATTGGTATTTCTCTCCCTCTCTCCTTCCCTTCCCCTCTAAAAATAAATAAATAAAACCTTTAAAATTTTGTAAGAGAAATATGTGACTGGTTAAGTGAATTTTGTCACATCAATGGAATACAAGGCAACCATTGAAAAGAACAAGGAAGCTCTTTGTATACTGATGTGGTATGACCATTGTGTCTCATTGCTTTGAATTTATTCACATCTAGCTGAAAGGATGTCTAAAGAAAGTATTGTTTTAGGTGTATGAAATTTCACAAGTTTTGGCAAGGAAGGAGAGGGCCAATACTGAGTAGGAAGCTTTGAGTCTCTGCCACCTCCTACCCCTTTGTCTATTCACTGGCCTTGGATACTCTTCCCCGCAAACAGAAGAGGTCCCACCTTTCCCCAGGGTGACAGCCCAGAGTTTTATTTCGAAGTTTTAGACTCATTCAGGTCTAGAAGTGTTTCTTTGTGGTAAACGTTCCCCGAACTCACAAGAATCCTCAACTTCCAGACTCCAGATATACAATGGAGCAATGGTGACGAAGCGTCCGCAGTGGAAACTTCCAGCGCAGCACAAAAAAGCAGAGAGGATGTAGCAGGCACAGCTGTGTTGCAGTTAACCAAGGCCAGTGGACAGGAATAGTAAGAATTCCCTGCTCTGACGGTGGAAGAGGTCTCTTAGCCGCTCTGGAAGCAGTAGCTCTCCTATCTAGAGGATGTACACCATCCTTTATGGCTGCTGGCTCTACCCTCTTGGATTTTTTTGTGGTTTTTTTTCATCTTATTTTTAAAGTTTAAATTTATTGGGGTAATATTGGTGCACAGGATCATACAAATTTCAAGTGTACATTTCCGTGATACAAGATCTGTATATTGCACTGTGTGCCCAGCACCCAAAGTCAAACCACCTCCCATCACCATTTATTAGGCCCCCTCTACCCCCACCACCCCTATTGCATTTCTTGTTTCTTATTTTCTGAGGCCACGCCTTAGAAGGACATTGGAAGATATACATTTCTTGGGCAGTAAAATGCATTTCTAGCCCTGGCTAGGTGGCTCCGTTGGTTGAAGCATTGTCCCATACACCAAAAGGCTGCAAGTTTATGGTATGTGCCCATGGTCAGGGCACATACCTAGGTTGTGGGTTCCATCCCTGGTCAGGGTGCAATGTTTCTCTCTCACATCAATATTTCTCTCTCTCTCTCTCCCTCCCTCTCCAAAATCAATAAACATATCCTCGGTGAAGGTTAAACACAAAAGCATTTCTAGGAGTCAAGAATGCAAGTGAAATGGGTAAACTCTGCATTGGAAATGCAAAACCTTGAGGGGTGATGTGAAGGAAAGGGAAAGGCTGACTGAATAAAGCAATGGATGAGTGAAGGATTTTTGAAACAGTCAATGTATTACAGTCACATAGGTTAACAACACAGAAGTTTTAGGCGCACAATTCTGTAATACAGCATCTGCACATTGCATTGCGTGCCCACCACCCAGAATCTAGTCTTCTGGGCGAAGAATTTTTGATAACAAGGCTACCTAACATGTATTTTGTGGGCTTTTGTGGGTTTTCTCTCTCTGCCAATGAGTCAGGAAAGTATGTTACACAGTAAAGGACAGTTTATGAGTGATTATTTGCAGAAAAAGACTGAGTAATATTGTGGGTTGATTTATTTGAAAACAAAGTTGTGAGGTAACAGCCAGAGTGCTTTATTTGAAATAGTGAACATCTTAGGTGTTTATGAAAATATAAACCACTTGAAGATTTGTAAAAATTGTGGACGTGGGGCTGAGAGTTCACTGGACACGGCTCAACTCATAACATGATGGTCAGAGATAACTTTAATTGGACATCAAAGGTCCTCACTTGACACCTGCATGATACTATGTTTTTTGGTTCATTAATTCAATAACTATTCATTGAGTGTCTGTCACATACCAGGCCCTATTTTACATGTGGGGTATTGGGATCCATTAGAGAACAGTACAGACAAATCCCTGCCCTTAGATAGCTTATATTTTCATTATGTAAAGGAAATCATACCAAGTACTGTAAATAGTGATTATACGGTTTCATGCCAATGCATTTGATGGTTTGTATGAAATGCTAAATTTCTTGAAAGTCACAGTTTATCAAAACTGACAGAAATCTAAAGTCTGAAGATTCTAATAATTACTAAAGAAATAGAACCTTTTATTAAAGGCCTTCCTGTAAAGAAGACCCAATACCTAGTGGGCTTCACTGGTGAATTTCTGCAAACATTTATAACACATATAACACCAGAGAATAGGATCAGAGGAATCACTTTCCAGCACTTTTTAGAAGGCTATTATATGTTTGATATTAGAAGAAAGTAAAAGAACAGATCAATCTTTATATAACCACAAAATGAGAAATTCCAAACCAATCTAATGATATTAATTAGAAATATGTATAATGCATCATGACCAAGTGTAGTTTATTTTAAGGATACATGGATAGCCAAACACTCAAAAATAAATGTAATTTATAATGATGTAAATGAAAGGATAAATATAATATAATCATTTTAATATGTTGAGAAATACATTTCGCACAATGCAGTAGCTGTTCATGAGTTAAAAAGGAAGAAACTCTTTAGTTACATGGGAGTAGAAAACACTTCCATAGTCTGATTTTTTAAAAAAGCATACAAAAAAAGCCACAGCAAATATCTTATTAAATGGTGAAATACCAGAGTTTTCCTCACAATATACTCTCTCATCTAAGCTTTCCAGATTCCCCATTATTTACTTCTCTTCCCTTGTACTCTCTCCCACCTCTGCTTACCTCAGGGTATAGTCTGAGGTACTAAAACCAGAAAGGACACCAACATACCCTTATGTCCATTTTCTTTCTCGCCATTCACAGGGCACCAAAGTAGGGAGAAGCAGGAACCCAGGGGAAGGGTAGGCAGAGTTTGAAAATGTCCCCCAGCCCCACTCACATTGCCTATAACTCAGCCTCTGTAGGAGGTGAAACAGATTTGGTGGTTGTGTCACTGGTTGGGGCTGAGTCCTCGGTCAGGGCCCTCTCTAGACTGGCTGGCAGGGAGCGGATTACTCTCTCTCGGAAGTCTTGGCCCACAAACACGTAGAGCATTGGGTTGAGGCAGCTGTTGAAGAATGCCAAGGACCTCGTTGGATATACCAGGATATTGATGATTTTGTATTTGCCCTCAAACAATACCTCTCTGATCCAAACTGTCCTCAGAAGGGCATTCAGTTGAAAGGGGAACCAGCAAATGAAGAAGGAGGCCACAACAGCAGTGAGGACCCGTAAGGGACGGCTGGAATTAATCATGTCTTTTCTTCGGATTTTGGCAGCAATGAGCCCATAGCAGATGACGATGATGGACATTGGCATAGTGAATCCAATGATAAACCGGATAATCCCTCTGGCTGTCAATACGGTGATGATCACCTTTTCTCTCTCTTCAGGGGTGTCAGCCAAGAATGTAAAGTTGAAAGCACAGTACGTATTCCCTGTTCTATCCCTTATTATAGTCATGAACAGGAAAATTTGCGAGGTAAGGACAACTGCAAGAATCCAGGGTCCAATGATTACTTTTGCAGCCAGACTTACAGTGCGGTGGTTCTGGGCCCAGACTGGATGCAGGACACAAATACAGCGGTCCAGAGCAATGAAGGCAATGAGGAAGACACTCCCAAACAGGTTAATGTCCACAATGCTGTAAATTAACTTGCACGGGAACCAGCCAAAAGGCCATTGCTCTTTCATGGCCATTGAGACCATGAGGAATGGTAGAGTGGCAATGAAAGAGAAGTCGGCTAAGGCCAGGTTCAGGTAACACAAGGTGGTGACTGTGCGTGCCATCCGGAATCCAGCCACCCAGATCACAAGCCCATTGCCCAGGATGCCAAGGACAAAGGTGATCCCATGAACCACCAATGAGGTGATATGCAAAGCAATGAATAGAGGAGACTCAGAGAGTGTCTCATGAGATCCATTCAGAGAGATGATGGAGTTGTTGTTTTCCATCCTGTTGTCCACACCTGAAACATGGGAATGGGAATTTCAGATGTGAAATCATCCTACAACATTTCTGTTCAGACCAAAATCAACATGCACTATATATAGCTTCCTCGCCAAATGGGATACCCACTCTACTGCACCTTGTGGTCAGTCTAAGTTTGGCAAACTTTTGGCTACTCCTCTGGGAAAAGACAGTTCTCTATATTTCCATAATTATTAATCTGCATTCCCCCTATTAGGCTGATAACCTAGAGGGTTAGAGGGTTCCTGTCCATCGGCAGAATCCTGAGCCGAGGGTGTATAAACAACAGAAAATTGATGGGAGGCATCTTCAGCACAGTGAGGGAGGCACTAGACTCAGACCCATCATCTTCTACCCATGACTCAATGCATAGATGCCAGCTAGCTCTGCAACCTCTGCCAGCCCCAGGTTCTTGCAGAATGCCATCTAAGCTCCTGTCCATTTGAACCCAAGGGTTCTCCTCTGTGAGAACCCTTGACCGGTTGTGCTGTTTGTCTCACCATGCTCCCCTCACATGGCTCTTTGGGATTGCGTATATGACTATGTTGCTAGTCTCAGGTTTAGGTTTATACTTAAAGAGGATCTTGAACAGGTACTGGAAATATGTAGTAATATGTTCCATCTTGTGGTGTCTGTGCTGCAGCAAGTCTGCAAAGGTGCCCCTTTTCTACAACGAACCCTCTGTTTTTTATTGTCTCTGTTTGATATGAAACTCTACTCAGGGATGCAAAGAATTTTTATCCATTGTATAGCTTTAGTGTCTGTGGCATAAAGAAACAAGATTAGTAGATAGTCAATGTCTGTGTGGTTCTTACAGAGAACATGCATTATTTTTAAGTGTGGGTCTAGTTATGTATGCAGAGATCCAGTGTGACCTACATACAACTCAATAATGTCTGTTGTTTCCAGTTTTCATAAGAATAAATTGATATTCTGAGCAATTCCAAGAACTGTAGAAGTCACTAAGGAGATAAGTGGTAGAGGAAGGACTTCAGTCCGGCTTGATCTGACTTCCACGCCCTTCCTCTACCACTCAGCTGTGACAGATTGCTGGATTCCCACCCACCATCCATTCTCTCATTCTTCTTTGCTAACCAAACCCAATTTTGTGTAGTTACTCACTCTTCACGGAAGATGTTCCCCTCCATCTTTGGAGCCAAATTCTGATTAGTTTCGCTGGCAAATGGAATCTACTCTCCTTTGCAAAGGAGTATTTTAACAGTTGGTACAGGACTGAGTTCTTTGTTGTGGGGGACTGTCTTGTACATTGTAGGATGTTCAGAAGCATCCCTGGCCTTCATCTGCTACATGCCATTACCAACCTCCTTCCGTTGTCACCACCAAGTCTCTACAGACATTGTGAAGTGGGGAAGGTATCCCACTTGAGGGTGCAACTGGATTTAGATCACAGATTTAATAGTGTAGAATGATGGGCTGAGGAGTTAGGCCAATCTGTAGTCTAATCTCCTCACTGACACCTGCCCAGTGGTAGGGATATAGCTTTGAATTTCAGTTTCCTCCTCTACGGAATGATGTAACTTTGGGGTGAAGACTGGTTCTTCGGTGAGGATTAGCTGAAGATAGAAATGGAAGTCTTTGAGGCTGAACTGGGTGCCTTTAACACATGGGAACTCTTGATGCTCCCTGGGTTCTGTCCTGTGTCCTGGGATTCAGTCCTGGTTTATATACATTGTGAAAGCTCAAGTTCAGGTCAAGAACAGTGCTTGTGATAATCATAATTACTGCTTGTGAATGTGCTGTATGTGCCAAGAGCTGTTCCCCACAACTCTATTCTCATGGCTCTTGAGAATTGCATGTGTGAAAACATGTAAAGCACTAAGCATTCTCTGTGACAGTGTAAAGATGGATGATGTCCGTTATAATTAGTATAACCGTTGTGCAGATGAGGAAGTGAAGACTTAAAGTGGTGTCATTAATTGTCTACAGCCCCCAGTTAGAAAGAGGTAGGGCCCAAATCTGAGCTCCACGAGATAGGTTCCACCAGAAACGTGCTCTTAACTTTCTCCCACCTGATGCTTCCTTGACAGGGGCAGGTTCTCTCCACTCACCCACTCCACACCATACAAGGACCTCAGAAGATAGGATGAGCTGGAAAATCTCTAAATTATTGGTTTAAACATGTTGGTACAACAAGGAAGGATGATTGTGCAATGGCAGGTGGAGAAAGGACAATGAGGCAAAGTTGTGAAATTAGGGGCCCGCTCTCTCAGTCTGGAGTGGGGGAGAACCTGTGTGCCCCAGGTGGTACTTGGGTGGATTATGATGCCTGCTGTTCGGTGACTCATCAAAGGTGCCGGTCAATGTACAATTTATCATCTCCACTGACAACATCCTCGGTTTGGATAAATAAAATCATTCATGACCCTGGCAGAGGAAGCAACCTGCCCAATGTCACAATTACTAAGGGTGCAACTGGATTTAGACCACAGATTTCACACGCAGACTCAGTAGTTCCCTGTTATTTTGCTCTGTTTCTTCATGATGTTCACATTTTCATGCTTTGAAGTAATTGTTTGACTTCTGCTTTCTCTTCGAAATTCTTAATTTCCTCTCCATTACTGCCCTCAGCTGGTGCTACTGCCTCATATTTTAATGAGAAAGTGGTAATAATTGTTTGTGAACATTGTAGTTTTTTTCTCCCCAGCCCTCCCATTTGTCTGCACCTGTTATAGTGAATCCAGGGTTCTTGTTCCTTCCCCCTTCACGTTTGCTATGGATTCCCTCTCTCCCTCAACTTCCCAAGAATTTTTCTTCTGCAGGCTCACTTTTCTTTTCTACCAAAACATCCCCAAGATTTTCTTTCTACTAGATCATTCTATCACACAGACATGATGATCTCCCCTCCCTTCACAAGGCAACCATCCTTGGCCCATATTCCTTTCCAGGTTAGCCCTGTTTTTGCAAGAAAATTCTCTTAGTGAAGGGGATTCACAGCCAAAGCTAGAAGGTAGTGTCTCTACCTGCCATCTCACCTTTCTCCTAAACTCACGCATAGTGACTTGGGTCCTAAACACGCCATGGGATGTGCTCCCATGAAGGACACTGATGGCCTCCATGACCCTGCTCCAGGGGTGCCTGTCCAGTTCTTACCATATAGCTCAGTGACGTGGGATCCATAAACCCCTTTCTTTTTCTAAAAACTCATTTTCTTATGCCTTCAGATGATAAAATGCACACACAATAGACTCTTGGTTGTCATTATAGTTTTATAGTCCACCTCATCTCAATGCAGTTTCTCTTCAAACCTAGCATTACCTAACCCAAACTCTTAATTCATGCTTCCAGCCTCCCAAATCTGCCACTCTGAATATTCTGTGTCTGTTTGGAACTTAACACTCAGTTGTTCAATTTCTAAATCCACCACGCCATTGGATTCCCTTTCCATGACCATCAAATTCAAATAAATCACTCTATCTACAAAGTTACTAAGTTCATACATGGAATAATTTTTATCACCACCACCCTTGCCCATGGCTCCTGTCTGGCTGCTTATTTGCAGTAACCTTGCAAATAGCTTGTTCTTGCCACTGATGCTGTCCCCCACCCCCAATCCATTCTCCAGACATAAGCCAAATGATGTTTTAGAAACACTAATCATACCATGACATTACTCTTCTCAACGCCTTCCAATGGCTTTCAAATGCCTAATTCAAACTTACCAAACCCTCCTGGTTCTGCCCTGTGTGCCCCTCAGACTCACATATTCAATGTCCTCTTACACACTGTGATGGATCCACACCACATTCCTTCCATTCCTTGAACATGCCAACCTCATTGCCTCCTCTGGGCTTTTGCTGCTCTGTCCCTCCTGCCTGCTATGCTGTTCCTTTCAAGCTTTCCACATCTAGTTCTTTCAGAATATTCTTATCTCAGCTTAGATATTATGTCTTCAGAGAGATCATACCTGACCCACAATGGAAAGCAGCCACCCCAGAAACAGCCTATCTTACTAGGTGGTGTTTCTGCTTCTTTGTTCATTCATCTGTGTTTTATTCTAAATACCCTCCACATTAGTATGTAAACTACAGAAGTCTGCTTAGTTCTTTCAGTGCTTCATCCCCATAGTAATGCTGACCAATAGAACCATAAATGTGAGCCTCATATGTCTCTTACAGTTTATAAAGTATAAGAAATTAATTTTAATAAAATAATAATTTGAATAAAATCTTTTATTTAAGTCAACAAATACAGAACATCATTTGAACACATAACCCATCTAAGAATAATCACTGAGATATTTAGCACCCTTTTTTCACACTGTCTTTGAAAGTACTAAATATATTTCTGACTACAGCACCTCTGAGGTTAGACTAGCAAGTGGATTCTTATTGCAGAGCCCAGCTCTAGAGTTCAGGAGGTTTCTGCCACATAGTAGATGATCAAATGATAATTTTTAAATTGTCAGGCTTCGAACTTACCACTAGCTGAGATCTTGTTCCTGTGGCCAGTTCCTGGCTTCCTGTGTAGTAACTCAGGCTGGAAGGGCTTCAGCAGATGCTTTATTGAAGGACAAGGGGAGGGGCAATGGGACTCAACCGATCAGGTGAGTCAGAGCTTCTTACAATTTCCATATGTGGTCAGCTTACTCTTTTTAGAATCTTTATGTCTGAATATTTCCCTCATCTCCCACCTTCTATTGGAGGTGGGAGTTCCATCCTCTAAATTTCAAGGGTCGTGGATTATGGGTGTCCAGGCCCTTTCTCGTTCTGAGATTCAGGAAAGTGAAAGAAACAATTACTGAGGTAAGATTTGGAGGCAAGCAATAAAAAACAGATCATGGTTAAACAAAAACTTGTTTCTGCACTGAAACAACACTTCTGATACTACATGTGTGTGTGTGTCCTACACCAAGAAATCCTCCAGTTCTCTGTGGACCTGTACTGGGTGTTCTACCATTCAGTTCAGTCTGACACTGTCTATCTGGAATTAGGCTCAGACCCCACAAGGTAAAGGTCTCGGGGCTACAAGGCTACCCCCCACTTCAGATGCCATTTGGGAGTCCCAGGTTGTCCACTGTAGTTCTGACTGAGCACTGTCAACCAGGGGTTCCCATGGCCCCTTCTTCAGGTAGCATGGTTTGCTAGAATGGCTCACAGAACCCAGGAAGGAATTTACTTACATCTCACAGTTCATTATTAAGAATACAGCTCAATAGCAGCCAGATCAGAGATATGCATAGGAGAGGTTTGGGGGGGATGTGTGTGCAGTCTTTTTCTGTCACTGGGCGCCACCCTCCTAACACCTCGATGTGTTCAGCAACCAAGCAGCTCATGAAATCTTATTGTTCAAGAGTTTTATAGAGTGGTTCAATAAAAAAAAAAAAGTTTTATAGAGCTTAATGTCCAGCACCCTTCCAACTCCCATTCCCAGAGCTAAAATTTCCAAAGGCTTTAATCACTTGGTTCCACTGAGGGTACCTAGGGACCCAACCTAACTGACCTCATTAGCATAAATGCTGGAGTGATCCAAAGGGGTCTTTATGAATAAAAAGACACTTCTAGCGTTCACAAAATTGCAAGTGTTTAGAAGCCCTTTACAAGAACCAGGGATGAAGATGAAGACCAAACATACATTTTTTTTTTTGTATTTGAATATATATTTTCAGTTCATCTTTGCCAAGGGATCAGGATATTGTGTTATACATTAGATAACAGTGTGTGAGTGATGATTTGCAGAAACCAAGAAAAAAGACTGGCTAATATTACAGATTGACTTATTTCAAAACAAAGACATGAGTCAACAGTTGGTCAGAGTACTGTATTTGAAACAGAAAGTCAAAACTGAGGTGTTCCTAAAAATATAAGCCATGTAAGGATTTGTAAATTTGGGGAGTAGTACTGGGAGTTCAAGAAGCACAGCCCAATTCATGATTAAATCAGGGTTCATTTTACTTAGACGTTAGAGGTTTTCAATTGACACCTGAGTGATACTATGCTTTATTGATCCATTAATTCAGTAACTCATAACTGAGTGTCTGTCACATGTCAGGCACTATTTTACACATACAGAATCAGGATCCATTCATGAACAATAAGGCCAAACCCGGCCCTCAGATAGATTACATTCTTATTATGTAAAGATAACTGTGCCAAGTACTGTATATACTGTATGTAGTTATCACACTGTTTCATGACAGTGAATTTGAGAGTTTGGATAAAATGGTTAAATTCCTTGAAAGTGACCAGTAACCAAAACTGGCAGAAGAGGAAATATAAAATCTGAGTAGTCTGATAATTATTAAAGAAATTGAACCTGTTTAGAAGTTTTCTCATAAAGCCCAAGACCCAACTGGCTTCACTGGTGAATTTCTCTAAACATTTGTAAAAGGTATGACACCAGAGAATAGAACTGGAGAACTTGCTTCCCAGCTCTTTTCACATCTTTTGATGTACAACAACACAGATTGTAGAGGAAAGAAAAGGAACAAACCCATGTCTATATAAATATAAAAGCAGAAGTTCCAAACCAATCGAGTGAGATTAGTTAGAAATACATAAAATAAATCATGAGCAAGTGTGCTTTATTCTAGGAATACAGGGTAGTTTAACATTCAGAAAGGAATATAGTTTATGATGATGTAAGTAAAATGATAAAAATAATATGATCCTCTTAGCATATGCAGACCACACATTTGATACAATCCAGTAGTTATTGGCGATTAAGAAAAGAAGAAAACTGTTAGTAAATTAGGAATAGGAAACTCCCATGGTTGTAGAAAAACAGCTAAAAACAAGCTACAGCAAACTTCATAGTTCATGGTGAAATACCAGCATTTTCCCCTTAATATACTCTCTCATCTAAGCTTTAAGATTCCCCATCACTCTTACTCTTCTCTTCCCTTGGACTCTTTCCCACCTCCACTTATCCCAGAGTATATAGGCTGAGATGCCAAAATTAAAAATGATGCTAGTAGTACCTTGAGGTCCATTTCTTCCCCCCAAATCAGGGACACCCAAGTAATTTTTATGATGAGTGGTTCAGTGTGGAGAAGAATCTGCTCACTAATGTGACTGCTGCCAGATTGTGTAGCTAGATCCAGCTAGATTCAGGCCAGAACAGAGATGGCTTCCCATAAATCCCCTCAGAGGCCTGCCCCCATCCCCAGCCCTATACCCCAGGCATGATGCTTCCTGGACTGGGCCCTCACCCTGCCCTGGGCAAGTGTAAGGCAGTGTCTCCTTACTGAGGTGGGTCATTCCCCAATACCCCCACCCATCCTGCCCTGTCCAATAAACTCCTTAATGCCTTCCATGTGGCATGGGAGATACCCATGTCATCTTGCTACCACCCAATCTGAGCCTTGTGTGTATGTTCCCTTAATAAACTCTGAATGTAATGATGGGGTCCTCAGCCTCTTTTGATGGTCTCCTCGCCAGAGAAAATTTATGTAACACTCAGTATGACCCAAGGTAAGATGAAGCTGGAACCAGGAGCAGGGTAGGAGCAGGCAGAGTGTAATAATGCACCCAATCACCTCCCATCTCCTTTAACGTGGCCTCTGTAGGAGGTGAGGCAGATTTTCTTGTTATGCCATTGGTTGTGGCTGAGTCCTTGGTTAGGGCTCTGACCAGGCTGGCTGACATTCTGGCCACTGGCTGGATCACTCTCTTTTGAAAATCCTTGCCCAGGAAGACACAGAGCGTTGGGCTGATGCTGCTATTGAAGAAGGCTGGGAGACATGTTGAAGGTGAAGGAGGATTTTGTACTTCTCTTCAAACACTCTCTTTTTGGCCAAGACTGCACTCAGAAGAAGACACAGTTGAAAAGGGAAAGAGCAAATGAAGAAGGAGGCCACGACAGCAGTGAGGACCCAGAAGGGACAGCTGGAATTAGTCCTGCCTTTTTTGCAGATTTTCGCAGCAACGAGACATAACAAATAGCGATGAGGGACATTGGAAATGTGAAGCCAATGACAAAGCGGTTGATCCCTATGATTTTTACCGAGGTGAAAAACCTGTTGATCTTCCCTTCTTCAGTGATGTTCCCCCAGAATTCAAAGTCGAAACTACAGAATACATTATTTTCTTCATCCTCTTATGTAGTAAAGAAGATGACAACTGGCAAGTTAAGGACTGCTGCAAGAATCCAAGGTACAATGATCACTTTTACAGTCAGACTTAGAGTCCGGTGGTTATGGGCCCACACTGGACACAAGACACAAATACAGCGGTCCAGACAATGAAGGCAATGAAGAAGACACTTGCAAACAAGTTTGGGTCCCCCAAGAAGTTAATTAACTTGCACAGGAGACAGCCAAAAGGCCATTGTCCTTGACATTTGCAACCATGAAGAATGGCAGAGTGGCAGCGAAGAGGAAGTCAACTAAGGCCAGGCTCAGGTAATACAAGGTGGTGACTGTGAGTGCCACCCGGAATCCAGCCACCCAGATCACAAGCCCATTGCCTAGGATGCAGGTGATTCCTTGTACCACCAATGTGAAGATAGGCAGAGCCATGTAGTCATTTGCCATCTTGGCCACACCTAAAACATTTCAGCAATGGGAGTTGGTCAGCTGTGAAGCCATCCCAGAGCATTTCTATTCAGGCCAACATCAACATCCACTGTAGCTTCCTCTCCAAATGGGATACCCACTCTACTGAACCTTGTGGCTAGTCACTATACATTTGGCAAACCCTTGTCTGTTCCTTTGGAAGAAGACAGTTCTCCATATTTCTATAATTATTAATAAGCATTCCATCTCTTAGGCTGATTACTTAATCACGAGGGTTAGAAGGCTCCTGTCCATCGGCAGAATCCTGAGCTGAGGATGTATAAACAACAGAAAATTGACGGGAGGCATCTTCAGCACAGTGAGGGAGGCACTAGACTCAGAGTCAGTAGGGTCCCATCATCTTCCACCCACGACTCAATGTATAGATGCTAGCGGGCTCTGTAACCTCTGTCAGCCCCAGGTTCTCCCTAACTCCCACCCAGCTCCTGTCCCTTCCCTCTGTGAGAATTTGACCTATTCATTGCATAGTCTTTGAAGTTTTAGAGCATGGTTTGAGTTTATAGCTGAAGAAGATTTTGAACAGTTACTGTTAATATGTAGTAATACATTACATCCTGTAGAGTTTGTACCAGAGGAGGCAAGTCAAGGGGCCCCTTTTCTGCACTTAACCCTTTGTTTTTCATTGTCTCTGATATGGAGCTCTCTTCTGTTTGGGATACAAAGAATTTTTACACATGGTATAGCTTTTAGCATCTGTGGCGTAGCAAATATGAGAGTTAGTGCTTATGGGGTTCTTATTCGAGACCATGCAATGTATTAAGTAGGGGTCATGTTATATGTGTGTGTGTGTATGTATATGTATATATGTTCTATTTGACTGACATACAACTTTATAATTGTTATTATCTGTACTTTTTGTAAGAATAAATAGATATTAAGAGCAATTATGAGATCTTGAAGGGTTACTTAGGTGGTAAATGGTAGAGGAAGGACATTAATCCAGCTTGACTTGACTTGCAAATCCTTCCTCTATTACACAACAGTGACAGATATTGCTGGATTCCCACCCAGCACTTATCGCCCCCCCATTCTCTGCCAGTCAAACCCAATTTTGTATAGTTATTCACTCTTCAGAGAAGATGCTCCTTTCCATCTGTGGAGGCAAATCCGGATTAGTCTCACTGGCAGCTGGCATTTACTTGCTTTGCAAATGATTGTTTTAGCAGTGAGACATGACTAAGTCCTGGACAATAACACTAGGGGAAGATACCCAGGTGAGCTTTTCCCATAAATTTGCTTGCTATTACGAAGGAGAATCCACAAAAGTGTACTAGTGTCTGCCTCTGGACCAGGTCACATCTTTAACTGTTGCCTCTAAGTTCAACCCAATGTCTGTGTGGCCCACTTGTCCATTCCACTTGACCAGATTTCCTCTTACTGTGGTCTGTGAGCTTTATCACAAACATCCAGGGTGGCTGTTACAATGCACATTCAACTCTATCCTAGAATCTCTTTGCATAAAATCTAGGGTAATTTTTTGAGGCCTCAAGATGCGAGAATCATCTTAGCCTAGGCTCTTCTGCCTCCTGCAGAGAAACAGCCACTTTTGAGCACTTACATACATTCAATATTTGTAATAATATTGCAAGACATCCACTACCGTCCCTTTTCACAAACTGGAAACTGTGGTGCAGGGATTGCAACCCTTTGTTCACCATGATGAGCCCAGCCAGTCAGTGGAGACAACAAGCTTTGAAACCAGACTGAACCGATCCCAGAGTCACTGCCTTAGTCTCTGTAAAGTGCTACCAGGTTCTCCCAAGATTACCTGGAGATGATCATACCCTCATATGGCAGTTTGCCTCATTTCCTTCCTCTTTTTTATTTTGTTCTTTTCTTCGTGTGTGCGCCAGTCACTTTCACCCAGTCGTCTGTGGGATATTGCTTAATGGAGTACAGGGTTTCCCAACCTTGGCAACACTAGCATTTGGGTGGATAATTGTTGTGGGGACTGTCCTATATATTATAGGATGTTTATCTGCATCTCTGGCCTCCTTCTGCTAGAACCCAGGAGCCACCCCTTCTAGTGGTGACAATCCAAAGTATCAAATGCCCCCATGGGGGAGAAATCATCCCCCCCCCCCGGTTGAGGGTTATTGTTATAGTGCTCTAGTGCTGGGCTCAGAAGTTAAGTCAATCTGTATTCTAGTCTCCTCTCAAAACCTGCCCAATATGAGTGTTTTTAGTCAGTGACATCTCTTCGAACTACAGTTCCTCCTGTACAGAATGGGGTGATTTTCTGTTGAAACTGATTTGGGGGTAAGAATCAGATGGAAATAGACATGGAAGCCTTTCAGACTGAACTGGGTGTCTTTAACACATGGGAACTCTTGGTGCTCACCAGCCTCTGTCCTGTCTTCTGGGACTCTATCCCCGGACCATGCATTATAGGAGCTCAAGTTCAAGTCAATAACAATGCTCGTAATAGTCATAATTACCACTTATGAACATGTGGGATGTGCCAAGAACTCCTGTTTTAACCCTTGCCGCGGCTCCTCTCATATGGCTCTTCAGGATTACGTATGTGAATATGCATAAGCCCTATACGTGCTCTGCAAATTCGTAAATACGGACTCATATTAGTTAAAATTAGGATAACCATGGTACAGCTGAGTAGGTGAAGACTTAAACTGGCTCCGTTACTTGTTCAAAACTCACGGTTCGGAAGAACTGAATCTGAGCTCAGGCAGACGGGTATCACCGGAAATGTGCACTCACCCAGTACCTCCTCAACAGGGGCAGGTTCTCTCCATCCACCCACTCAGCATCCTACAAGGACCTCAGAAGATATCATGAGCTCAGTCATCTCTAAATTATTGGTTTAAACATGTTGATATAACAAGGAAGGATGATTGTGCAATGACAGGTAGGGAAAGGCCAATGAAGCAAGTTGTGAAATTAGGGGCCCACTCTCTCAATGTGGGGTGGGGGAGAACCTGTGTGCCCTAGGTGGTACTCTGATGGATTATGATATCCGTTATTTGATGAGCCCCTAAAAGCTGTCATTCTATCAGCTCCAAAGTCATCATTCTTGCTTTTAGATGAATGTTATCATCATGTAAATCAAGAGGAAACTGTGGTCCTGGCAGAGGGAGAAACCTGCCCAATGTCACAATTACTAAGGGTGCAACTGGATTTAGACCACGGATTTCACACGCAAACTCAGTAGTTCCCTGTTATTTTGCTCTGTTTCTTCATGATGTTCACATTTTCATGCTTTGAAGTAATTGTTTGAGTTCTGCTTTCTCTTCGAAATTCTTAATTTCCTCTCCATTACTGTCCTCAGCTGATGCTCCCGCCTCATATTTTAATGAGAAAGTAGTAATAATTGTTTGTGAACTTTGTAGCTTTTCCTCTCCCCAACCCTCTCATTTACCTGCACCTGTTATAGTGAATCCAGAGTTCTTGTTCCTTCTCCCTTCACATTTGCTATGGATCCCTCTCTCCCTCAACTTCCCAAGAAGTTTTGTCCTGCAGGATCACTTTTCCTTTCTGCCAAAATATCCCCAAGATTTTCTTTCTACTAGATCATTCTATCACACAGACATATCATCTCCCCTCCCTTCACAAAGAAACCATCCTTGGTTCAGGTTCCTTTCCAGCTTCAGTCCTGTTCTCACAAGAAAATTTTCTTAGTGAAGGGGATTCACAGCCAACACTAGAAGGTAGTGTCTCTGCCTGTCATCTCACCTTTTCTCCTAAACTCACTGCATAGTGACTTGGATTCTGAGCACCCCATGGACTGTGTTCCCCTGAAGGATACTGATGGCCTCCATGACTCTGCTCCAGGGGTGCCTGTTCAGTTCTTACCCTGATAACTCAGTGATGTGGGACCCATAAACCCCTTCCTTTTTCTAAAAAACACATTTTCTTATGCCTTCAGATGATAAAATGCACACACAATAGACTCTTGGTTGTCTTTATAGCCACCTCATCTCCATCTTATTTACTTGTTTTTTCTCCCCTACATTTAACTCTAAATGTTGGATATTCCAGGTCATGTCCCTGCCTCTCCCTATCCTCTGCTTGTTTCATAAGGATTGTCATCCAGTCTCATGGTTTATAATATTGTACTGATAACTTCTGGTTTATGTAATCAGCCTTGGCTTCTCTCTACAGTTCTAGCCTGATATATAACTAACTGACCCTTGACATCTCTCCATAAGAGTCCCACAGTCACCCCAAACCTACCATTGCCTAACCCAAACTCTTAATTCTTCCATCCATTCATGTTATTCATTCTTAATATTCTGTTTCTATTTGGAGCCCATACATTCAATTGTTAAACTTCCAAATCTAACACATATACTTGATTTCCCTTTCTTTGGCCATCCAGTCCAATCCAATCCAATCCAAGTCCATCAATTCTATCTACAGAACAACTAAGTTGCCACCTACAATAATTTTTATCACCTTTACCCTTGTTCAGAGTTCTTGTCTGGCTGTTTATTTTCATTAACCTTGCAAATAGCTTTGTTTTTGGCAATAATGCTGCCCCCCCCAGTCCATTCTGTAGCCATAAGACAAATGGTATTTTAGAAACATTAATCATAAGTGCTGGAGAGGATGTGGAGAAAAGGGAACCCTAGTGCATTGTTGGTGGGAATGTAGACTGGTGCAAGCACTGTGGAAGACAATATGGAATTTCCTAAAAAAAAAAATGGAACTGCCTTTTGATCTGACAATTCCACTGCTGGGACTATAACCTAAGAATCCTGAAGCACCAATTCAAAAGAACCTATGCACCCAAATGTTCATAGTAGTGTTATTTACAATAGCCAAATGCTGGAAACAACCGAAATGCCCATCATTAAATGAGTGGATCAAAAAGTGGTACATTTACACAATGGGATACTATGAAGCAGAAAGAAAGGAGCTCCTACCCTTTGTGACAGCATGGATGGAACTAGAAAGTATTATGCTGAGTGAAATAAGCCAAGAGGTGAAAGACAAATACCTTATGATCTCACCTATAAGTGGAACCTAATCAACAAAACAAACAAGTGAGCAAAATAGAACCTGAGACAAAGAAATAAAAAACAATCTGACAGAAACCAGAAGGGAAGGGGGGAAGAAGATAATGGGGAAAAGAAGGAGAAGGGCCAAATCAAGGAACTTGTATAA
>VMDR010016903.1:0-20650 GCA_007922815.1 Macrotus californicus | reverse complement strand
CTCCTTTATGGTTTGACCAAGAAGAATTTGTTACGTATTGGTCTAGTAGTATGCAGGTAAAAGTCTCCTTTCTAAAAGTAATGCACAACAGGCTCATTCCTGTTTTTATAAATGGTCACTTCCATGGACAGAGACCAGAAGACACTTTTTATAAATATAATACCACTTGTTGTGTCTGACGACTGTCTCCTACCCTGGGCAAGGAGCATTTAGGTATGCTAGCTCATGTCATCTTTATAGCAACCTAATGATTTCAGAATGTTATTTCCATTTATCCATGAGAAAAGCCTAGTAGGATCCAGGACGCCCTTCCCCCCTCCAAGGAGTGGTAGACTGGGGTTTGAACACCCTACTCCCACAGACTCGTTACCAGCAGAGTGGCACTGACCACAGACTCTGGCACACAGCTGTGACAGTCCCTCTTGCCTTGTTTGATCCCCTTGTCTCTGCCTCCTCCCCTACCTCTTTCTCTGGTAGTAGCTCTGGGTTAATCTCTAAGAAGGTTCGAGGGCTGTGGAATTTTGTTATATCCTGTATTCTCATTCTGAGGTCTACCACCCTGGCTGGGCATGTGAACTTAGCCAGTAGTAAATGATAAAAATGTGTGCTTACTGGAGGGCGGGGGAAGGCAAGCAGGGAAGGTAAGAGTAGGAAGTAGAAAGGGATTTGTGGTGAAGGGTGGGCAGGGGGCCGGGCCTGGAGGGCCCCTCCAATGTGTCTGTGGACCTTAAACACATCTGTTTTCAGCTGGCTTGCTTCTGCTAACAGTTTCTCAATTTACGTCTGTAAGAACTACAGGCAAAAGGACTGGAATCGGGGTGCATGCCACTTGGGTTCCTGCCAGCTTTTATTTCAAGCTGACAACTTTTTGGACGTAATACAAGATTTGTAGTTGTTTGTTTCTTCTAATGAGGTGGCAAGATATGGCTGCAACTGTCACAGGATATCTGAACATTTGTTTCCTTTTCTTAAAGAAACACAAAAACATCAAACCTTCAAGGTTTAGAAATAGTGTCAATTATTGAGCTGGTAATTGGACTCATCTCAAGTCAATTTGCCTCATTGGTGAATGCAGGAGGGAGGCGTGATGGAAAGATAGATTGGCGTGTGAGTACAAGCTCTTCCTTTTCTTTTGAGCTTCGGGAGCAGGAGAACTGTGTCACGTTTTTCAGGAGGAAGGAAACCGTCTGGCGTTTCTCTCAGATGTCTGCATGCTCCCATCCTGGTCAGAAAGACACTGGAGTGCCAGCCCTCTGTGGCACTTGCTAATGTGGGCCCCAAGGCATCTTGGCGATGCCGTTCAGGAGCAGCTGTTGCTTGGGCATCGGGGTGTTCTGTGTATCCCCCCAACCCGTTCTTTATCTGCAGTGCAGTGTGTTGACCTTATACTCTTGTTTGCGGGAGAAATTTTTCTCTCCCTCAGTCACCCTATTGAAACAGAACAGGAGCAGAAAGGTTTAAAGGGTGAAACCCGTGGACTTTAACTTGCTTACTCTGTAACTAGGTGAACTGAGAGGCAAGAGTAACCTGGATGTAGTGTGAAGGAGGTATTACTTTTCTTTTTCTTACATTATATTTTGACCCTGTTCCACTGCAAAATAAGTTCAACTTGGCTTGGAGAGGAGCCACACAGATGGAAAATAGTGGGAAGACAGTAAATAAAATGTAACAAATGTTAGGCTTACCCCTTGTAGCTTGATGTTATGGGGATTTGTATGATGGATCCCATTTTATTTAAGGAGGAATAAACTTCAGTTGGCAGATCATCCTGAATCAGGAGATTTCAAAATCTGAAAGAACAGAAATATTATAATTATACCTTAAGGAGATTAAAAATATAGGCAGGAAATAACAAAATGAGATACAGCTTGGAAAATGTACACTAATACAACTGGGGGAAAATAATGTAAAATGCAGGCAGGATCCAAGTGAGCAGAAGAAACAGGCACGAAAATGCCAAAGAAGAGCAGTATTTGGAAGTGTCCACTGGACGCTGCAACACACTTCGGTGGACTCACCTTTAGGGGCCACCTGTATTGCTCATCCTCAAGAAAGAGATGACTTATTTTGCAGAAGGGCGACCGGAAGTGTTTATTTTCATCTCCATAATTTCACTGTCTATGAGATGAGATTGGGAGGCAGTCATTGGAGGAAGTGGACATAACATGAGCAAAAGAGGGCCTATCACAGTGGAGATGAGGCAGGTCTGAAGTGAGACCAGGGTAGTGGGTGGGCTGAAATAGACGAACCTAAGTGAAATTCTGGAGGCAGGTCAATGGGGTGAAGACCCAAGAAGGAGAAGGAAGGAGAGGCTGAAGATTGCCCCCCCATCGGGACTTGGTGGAACGGCTAGTAATTGTCACCACTCACGGGGAGGATTACAAGAGGAAAGTCAGAATTGGCAGGAAAGATAATGAATTCCGCATTTGTTGAATTGCATGGGCTAAAGGAATATTCAGCTGTGGACATTTCCAGTGTGCAAACACATTTTTAGGTCCAGCTGGGCTGGCCTATAAGCTAAATTGGATGTGTTAGTGATGGATATGAAATGACAAGTAATTATGTTGTATAGACCTGTAGCATTTTATCTCAGAAGACTGAAAAATGTGAGAATCTAGAACACCTTGGCCAAAACAATGGAAGCCAATCATTTAAGCATTCCTTTATTTTCATAATACTATGCTTATCCACCTTTATTAAATATAGCTATAGCAACTAATGCTATTTTAGTAATTAGACTTTTAAAAACATGTATGGCTTTAAGAACTGCATAAGAAAATAACTATGTTTAAGAACAGTTGTAGGTTCTCATATTTTCATAGGAAAGACCTTTGTCTGAAAAATTCACTTAAAAATCAACCAATTCTAAAGAATCATGGAAATCTAGATGTGTGTGTAAATTTAACATCTGAGGATACGGATGATGTGCAAGGTGGGAAGCAGATTGCTGCTTAGTTTCTTAAAACACTGGAATTGATTATCTCCCTTGATGATAATCAGAAGTTAATGAGCAGAGTCCCCAGAATACACGTGTCTCTCGGAAAGCAGAAACACAAACTCAAGCAAAATTTTAGCTGCGGCTTTTTTCACAAAGATGGCATCAAAAATCAAAGAAGGAAGCCCCTGCACCTCCTGAAGCTGAAGACAGCAAGGGCTTTGAAGGCAAAGAAAGCAGTGCTGAAAGATGTCAATGGTCACAAAAAAGAAGAAGAAAAGATCTGATCGTCGCCCACCTCGACAGCCTAAGACCCCAAAGCTCCGGCTCCAAAGGCTGCCCATGTATCCTCCAACGAGTGTCCCCAGGCGAAACAAGTTTGATCACTGTACCATCTTCAGTTCCTCCTGACTACTGAGTCAGCCATGAAGAAGGTAGAAGACAACAATACACCTGTGTTCATTGTGGATGTCAAGGCTAACCGGCACCAGATCAAACTGGTCTGTGGAGAAGCTCTGTGACCTTAACGTGGCCAAGGTCAACACCTTGATCAGCCCTGATGGAGAGAAGAAGGCCTAGATTTGACTGGCTCCCGACTGTGAAGCTTTGTGTATCGCCAACCAAATTGGCATCATCTACACTAAGTCCAGCTGGCCCGTTTTAAATATAAAACCTTTTCACTGTAAAAAAATTTTAGTTCTTAAATCTAAAAGCTTAGGAGAATTGAATTATTGACCTTTTAAGCATTTTTTTAAAATTGCATTTTTTTCCATTACCATTTATCCCCCTTACACTCCCTTCCCTCCCATAGTCACCACACTGTTGTCATGTCCATGAGTCCTCTTCTTTTATGTTCCATCCCTCCACCCCCAACCCTCCCACTAGCTGTCACCCTGCTCTCCATCTATGAGTCTGTCTCTGTTTTACTTGTTAGTTCAGTTTGTTCATTAGATTCCACAGATGAGTGAGATCATGTGGTATTTGTCTTTCTCTGACTGGCTTATTACACTTAGCATAATTGTCTCCAGGTCACTCCATACTGTCGCCAAAGATAAAATTTTCTTCTTTTTTATGGCTGAGTAGAATTCCATTGTGTAAATTCCCCATAGTTGTTTTATCCACTCATCTACTGATGGACGCTTGTGATATATCTCCTCAGGCAAGGGAAACAAAAGAAAAAATTAACAAATGGGACTACATCAAGCTAAAAAGTTTTTGCACAGCAAAGGAAACCATCAACAAAATAAAAAGACAACCCACAGAATGGGAGAACATATTCGCTAATACATCTGATAAGGGGTCAATACCCAAAATGTATAGAGAATTTATAAAACTCAACACCAAAAAAAAATCCAATTAAAAATGGGCAAAAGACCTGAATAGACACTTCTCCAAAGAGGACATACAGATGGCCAATAGATATATGAAAAGATGCTCAATATCATTAATTAGAGAAATGCAAGTTAAAACCACAATGGGATACCACCTCACACCAGTCAGAATGGCCATCATCAATAACTCAACAAACAAGTGTTGGGGAGATGTGGAGAAAGGGGAACCCTAGTGCACTGTTGGTGGGAGTGCAGACTGGTGCAGCCACTGTGGAAAACAGTATGGAGATACCTCAAAAAATGAAAAATGTAACTGCCTTAGGACCTAGCAATCCCACTTCTGTGAATA
The DNA here is from genome assembly GCA_007922815.1 of Macrotus californicus. Lineage (NCBI taxonomy): Eukaryota > Metazoa > Chordata > Mammalia > Chiroptera > Phyllostomidae > Macrotus > Macrotus californicus. The sequence continues at coordinate 16,035 of VMDR010016903.1, read as the reverse complement.
TATCCAAAGAAACTCAAAACACTAACTTGAAAGAACATAAGTACCCCAGTGTTCATTGCAGCGTTATTTAAATTATTGATCTTTAACTAAAATGCTACCTTTACAAAATGTGGGCTCAGTGTCATGACATTTGTGGGGATGGCACTGAAGCCATAAACTGGAAGAATTATGTTCTGAGGCTGGATCTGTCTTAGGATGCTTTGACAAGGCTCTGGGACATCTGGGCCTGCGTCCACAATGCCCAAGGGCAGGTGCCTATCTTATTCTTATATCCTATAGACTTCCAGAAGGTATAGGTGTTTACTGATGGAAATCTCAGGAACCTTCCTTACACGTGTGTCTAAGGGTCTAATTCCTTGATGTGCACGTGAGGTATATAAGATGAGGTACATATGTAAAGTGCATTGTTAATGTCAGTGAAGACCATGTGCCTAAAGCAGGCAACAAATAGGGACCCACATATGTGCCATCATAAGAAAATATGACAGGGGCTAATTAAAAATGAAGGCTCTATATTTCTCAAAATATTTTGTGCCTCCTCACCACCATTAGTGTCTCACTTATTGGCACTATTTACTTTAAATTTTCAGGAGGGTGAGATAGAGAACACTGTGCTTCCCAAACATATTTGACTTATTTGAATCTCCCCTCTCCACTTGTACTTTATTGATAGTGAACCTTTTGGATCACCTGTTCTGAGGAACAGGCATTGGGAACTAATAACTAGGGGATTTAGGGCAAGTGAAGAAAGCAGTGGTTTGGAAAGGGCCTTGGGAGGTTTACAGAATGCCCCCATTCTGCCCCTTTCAATCTTAAGGATATGGAATATAGGACAATGTGCAGTGCCCACAGGTGGGGTGGGGCTCTTGTCACATGGGCCTTCCTGGGGAGCCTGTTTGGGAAGATTTTTGAAGAGGTGAAGGCTGTGGGTTTTATAGGCTGAATTATGTCCCCCCATTCATGTTGAAGTCCTAACCCCCAGTACCTGAGAACGTGGCCCTGACTGGAAATAAGGTTGTTTCTGATGTAATTAGCTAAATTAGGGTGATGTCATTAGGGTAGGTCCTAACTCCATATGACTGGTGTCTTGATGTGAAGAGGAAATATGGACCCAGATAGGCACACAGGGAGAACACCACGTAAAGATGAAGGCAGAGATTGGCTGATGTTTCTACAAAAAGATTGTCAGCAAACCACCAGGAGCCAGGAGACAGTGGTCTGAAACCCATTCTCCCTGACAGCCCTGAGAAGGGACCCACCAACCCCTTGGTCTTGGATTTCTAGGATTGTGGAACAATGAAGTTCTGTTGTTTAAGCTCTCCCCATGCCCCCAGCCTGTGGCACTTGGTCATGGCAGACCTAGGAAATGAATAATACAAGGGCGACAGTATCATAGAGAGATTCTTGCAGAATGGAGAATCAGTGGAGGGGAGCATGGTCCAGCCACAGGGAAGGATGCACGAAGGATAAGCTTGAGGGCATGAAGGAGATGATAGGAATTGCTTCTGCAGTGGGTGGTCACAGAATCTGGGAACATAGCTTCATTTTTACATGTGGAATTTACCAGTCACGTTTTTCATTTGTAATGGGAGATGTTGCGTCAGGTTCTGGCACATGTTGGAGTGGAAAAACTTAAAGAAATATTAGACAAATGTGTCTTGAGGTGTCAAGCAGCACCATTGAAAGACTTCTGCAGTGATTTGTTCTAAAGCTTTCAACAAGTTGATCAATTTCATCTACTTCACCTGTTGCTGAGTTTTTCTTAACCTTAGCAAGGATACTAATTAGTTATGAAAACCTATATTGATGAATGAGGTGAAGGTCCTCTGAGGAACATGCATACTATCCATTAGCAGTTGATTTATTCATTGATGGAATGTCCTTGGAAAGAGTATTTCGGGTTATAAGGAAAGCATTTTGAAATGTTTTAGGATGTAAGTTAATCCTGTGACTACATCCATTGCTTATGAAAGAAAAAATATATACTGTCTTTTAGTATACTGGAAATATTTAAAGCCATTAACTAATTATCTTCTCTTGTGGATCTGGGTTAGTAATTTTTACAAACTAACCTCTAATATGGGCCTTGATCTTGTAAGAGGGAGGAGACTGAAATTTATCTACCCTGCGTGAATTTTCTTAGACAGTTGCCCAATTCTCTTCAGTTTCTCAGCCTTTATAAACCAGTATGAATGCAGAGGATTTTATTTCAACCCGAAACTATGAGTATTCTCTCTTTGTTTTCTTACGTTGTGTCACTGTGCCACTTGCACCCACCCTCTCGCTTCTCTTCCCGTCCTCCCGCATGCGTGTATGCCACCCTGCACGAGGCTCCCGCTGCCCAAGTGTGCATGTTCGTGGGGTCAGATGTGCTACCCGGCCACGTGGGTTTGCTGCAGGCGTGTTTGCATCTTTCACTTAGAACGCACTTTCCTTACGTCTTTCAAAAGGACTAAGGTGGGGAAGGGGAGTACTTATTTTTGATCCACATGGTTCTATATTTTGAGATTGTGAGTTCATTTCAGTTACACCAGTGATGTTAATAATTCGGAATTAATATGGGCTGATAATTAGTTTGAGAGTCAAGAAGGCACTATGGATCCTAGTTCAGCTATGTCCTTACTATGTGACATTGGTTAGAAATCTCAAAGCCGCTATGGTGAGAGTAACCTGTTTTCAGGTATTGTTTGCAAACAAACACACAAACAAACAAACAAACAAGCAAGCAAAAAAATAGCTTGTTATGAGGCATCCTGTGAAATTAAAGTGATTTCATTCAGAGGGAATTACTGGAGTTTTCTTAACATTGCTAATTTGACACAGGTTGCATTTTCAGAGGAAAGGACCTTAGATACATTATCAGAGGACATGGTCTCACGGCTCACATGCAATAAAAGCGAAAGCAAAAGTCTGAGGAGTACAAAGTTCGCACGATGCATCTTGTGTGTGGAATCTAAGAAGACCAAACTCATAGCAATGAAGACTGGAACGGTGGTTACCAGCGGTTGGGAGACTGGTCTGAGAGCACTAACTTGCAGTTAGAAGGTGAATAAGTTCTGGGATCGAAAGTACAACATAGCGATCATAGTTAGTGACAATTGTATTATGTCCTTGAAGTTGCTAAAATAGATCTTAAATGTTCTTCTCCAGGAAGAAGGAATTGCTAACTATTTGATGTGATGCAGGTGTTAGCTGATGCTCTGGTGGTTATTTTGCAAAATGTGTTTCAAATCAACACAGTGCATACCTTACACTTACATATTGTTGGATGTCAATTATATCTCAATAAATCCGGAGGGGAGGGGGAAACGAACGCCTTTTGAGAAAACTTCAGTGATTTTGGCTGTGTTATAGGATTGACACTAGAGTGGACCCATCTCTTCTTCTGACTTGGCTTTGGAGTTTTAGGGATTAGGTGGGGGTGTGATGGTGTATAATTCACCCTCCCGCTTGTTTCCTTGAGGTAATATGACAAGCCATGTGCATTATGCTTCCAGCCGATTGCTGTCAATAGGAAGAGGCATGCTTCGTGACAGGGGACCCAGCCTAAAATTTAAAGTCAGCTGTACAGTGAACTTTATTTATATCTCGTTTGGGTTCCAAAAAGTGGACATGGGATGCTTGCGTTGGACTTGATATCATCTTCAGGATTATCTCCTGAGGACTGAAAATGTTTCTTTGGCTTGTTTGGAGTCCATCTGTGCTCTGTGACTGAGCGTGGGATTTTCCTGGTGACTAGGGACGCGCTGGAGTGCTCACATGGAGAGTAAATATGGATTTAGTTAAGATATTGTTGATGCAAAGATAGGGTAGTATCGAAGGAATGATAGTAATATTTCATGAAGGAAATAAGTACCAGTATTAATTTTTAATGCAAGTAGAACTTTTATTGCTTTAAGAAAGAGTATTGTTAAGCAACTAACAAATACACCTACATTTCATCCACTAGTCAAGTTTCCTAGGAATGCAGTATTTTTGGGTGCCCCAAAGGGTATTTAGTAAAACAGAAATGGTGCAGGAATAGATCCCGCTGGCTTTGACAGAATGCTGAGCATGAGACTGACTAAACCCGATCTCTGTGTTTGTACATCTGCTCTTCTCACCATCCTCCAGGTACCTTATTTTTCTGCACTGAGCCTTTGCCGAAATGCTATTCAATACCCAAGAGGTCCCCATTGCAAATAACGCTTTTCAGAAAAGACTTAAAAATCTAGATAATGTAATTCATATTAATCATTTTTCAGGCCGAATGAAATTGGCATTCCCAATGCTATTCTCAATGGCATTCTCAATGAGCTAATGATAAAGCCAAGTCAACACCAAAAACTTAAAAAAAGTAAAAACTCCAGTGGTACCAGGAAGGCATGTGCAGAGCGTTCTGGCCATCTTTGGGAGTTTGTGCACCCACAGGAACTCAAAGCAGGATGGCTGGCATGGCGCGGGTGTCGCATAGGCTCTTTAACTCGGGGAAGTGAGAAGAGGGACACAGCACACAGGCAAATAAAGTTCCTTTGAGTGAAGCTGTTAAAAGAATTTGAATTTGAACTTGGAAGGACTTTAAATGGTCTTTTTTTGTACATGAAATGGTCTCTTTTTGTGGAAAAATATTTGAGGTCACTATGTATATTATAGGTGCTCAAATATTTGTGAAACTGCATTACAGTCAGAAAAAAAAGAACCCTGGTCGAGTCCGTTATGTTCCTGATCACTCATTGGAGATGTGATGATCAGTATTAACAGGAAGATTTACCAGCTCACTTCCTGCCCTGGACAGACAGACACGTGTTTGCTCAACAACAACAACAACAACAAGACAGCAAAGCATCCCCTCAACAGCTGAAGATCTAACAATTCTAGCTGAAGAGTATTTAACAAAAAGTGCATTTTTAAGACTACACTGTGTATGTAGTGAGTGAGCCTTAGTCTTACAACCAAACTCAAACTCAGGGTGGAATAATTCATAGGTGTTTTTAAATTTTATTATACTTGAAACATTGTGGTACATCAACTTATCTGCCTGTTCTTTCAAAATACGCCTGTGACCAGGGCCTCTCAGATAAGATGCATTGAGGTCCATTCGAGAGAGCCCGGGAGCCCAGTGGGGATCCTGTCCGCTCTGCTCTGCTTCCCTACTTCCTCTGTAAAATGAGACCCTTCCTCCTTGCACTTCCTGACCTCACCCAAGAGTTCTTAAATTATTTTTTAATGAGGAAGGATGTCACCATCTTTGAAAGGTGTAGCATAGCACATTGCTATCTCTCTGCACACATATAAGAAATCAGAAATAGGAGTTGGTAGAAACTTATCCAAGTTAGCCAGCTCATCCACAACCCCTTGATTTTATCCATGAGTAGTAATAGGGATCAGAGCCCGACTCAACCAGAGTGCTTGAGCAAGAAAACATGCCTGTATGCCCATGCTCTTTGTGCTCAGATATCTTTATCAGAGGACAGAATGTGGGAAGGTCAGTGGAAGAGTTGATTTTCAGTTTTGCATTCCCAAATTCTTGTGGTCTTTCCACATGACAGTTTAAAAATATAAAAGGATTCCATTTTCATTTTTTTGGCAGAAGCAGCAGAGGGTATCATAATGTCTTCCACATACCAGAGAACCTTGCAGAACAGTCTCTGCCCTTAGGGCTGCATGTGAGGGACCTCCTAAGATATAGTGAGATCTGTGCAGAAACAGGAGGTGAAGCCCCGCCGTGAGGGGGGTGCTTGCTCAGTAGAGGGAGGGCTCGGCAGTGGTCTAGTCTGGGGAGGGATGGAATATGGCAGAGTTTAAAGTTTATGTTTTATGTATACTATTTCATTTAATCCTAAAATCCTCCAAGGCTTCATCATCCCTATTTTACAGATTAGGAGTAGTAGTGAGCAGCCCAAAAACACACCAGTACATTTGTGAGAATAGTATTGAATTACCGAAGAAATGCTCCTTGAGCTATAAAATAAGCAAAATTTGACTTTTCATTAAGTTGGTATTTTTAGCTGCCTTTGTTCAGATCTTTTTTACAAGTATATAAATTAGTGTTGGTTTTTTACAAAGAGATTCACTGGGTTTTAAAAAATTACGGTGAGCTTAATCACTCAGAAAACCTGTGTTATTTACTAATATTTACATGTAGTTCATTCAGATTGGGGAGTCAGTTTGATTTAGATTCCAATTTTTAAAAAACTAAGTGGAGATGCATTTGTTTAGATCCATGTTTCCAAGGTAGTATATACAGATAGTATTGAACAGTGCGAGTGGGCTAAATAATTTCAATGAAGAAAAATAAAGAAGCAGGCAAATTATTTTTCGATGAAAGGAGGGGATAAGATTTTCCTTGTGCTATTCCACGCTGAAGCTCTTTCAACAAACCGGTCAGAGATCTGCCAGACTGTTTTGAAGGTGCTTTAGAACCGACCTGATTTTTCTCCTCCCTACACATCTGACTCTTCTTAAGCTTTTGGAGGTTTTTTCTGTTTTAAATGTTACATGAACTCTTCGGTTTGACCATGGAATGAAGTGTTATGACATTTTAGGGGAAAAAAAATCCTATAAGCATGAATCAGTCTAAGATATTTGTTGCTTTTGCATTCGACCCCATCCAGCCTTCATGCCGACGCACACCATCCTGGAGGCACCGCCTGCTTGCTAATGGTTCAGGACGGAGCCCGGTTTGATCTCTGTCTGTGCTTTCAGTGCTGGTAGATTAATCAGAGGAAGTTACTGCTCTGCTGGGCGCTAGCAGAAGTTGAGATGTTTCTGCTCCAGGGCCTGTTCATCAGCTAAAATGCTTTTAAGCCCCAAATGGAGAGTAAACAGTATCACTGCGGCCGCTTTGAGGTGAGCCGTTACTTGTGGCCGCCTACATTTGGGAAGGGGCCTGTTTGCATTCGCAGTTCTTCTGGTTTGGGTTATAGCCTTTGCAAATTCTTCTCCTCCTCCTGACGTTAATGTTTTCAGTGTCTGCGAAGGACCACCCCACCGCCATCACTGCGTGTACGTCCTGTAGGGTTTCAATAGTAGGACCTGGAGATCAAGAGAAGGGAACCCAGTTTGGTTCCATGCGAACATTTTTATAAAGTCTGAAAGCCGAAATATGTATAGTAACCAGAGTTTGTCCTGAGGGGGCAATAAAGTTATAACACAAATTGGGATATAAGTTATGAGAATAGTTTTTATTAACATGAAATTGTGGGTCCTTAGGTTGGTTGGTTTTTCTTCCATTAGATAGAAGTTGACACTTATTATCTTGGGCACTGTTTATGCCAAGCATTGTACTGGGCACGGAGGATGCAAAAGAAAATAGTCTTTGCCTTCCAGGAATAGGTCCCACAAAGAAAACAGACACATAACCAGTCATTTCAGTATTCTGAGTGAGGTTTACCAGGGGGTGCTGAGGATACAGAGGAAGAGCAGGACCATATTAGGCTGGTGGCATAGAAGGAGGGTCTGGGAAGGAGGGCCTGGGTTGAGGAGAAGCACCAGAGGGGACCCTCTAGGGAAGAGGTGACATTTGGTTTTCAGAATGGACTAGAAAGCAGCTGAGGGAAGACAGGAAGGCTGGGGGTTTGGAGGAGAAGATTTAGTAAGGAAAAAAAAAAAAGCAGGGCAGCAGGAATGTGGGCAGAATAAACCAGACTCATATATTTAAAAAAAAAAAACTAATTATTTCAATTGCAGCTGACATGTAACATTATATTAGTTTCAAGCATACAATATAGTGGTCAGAGATTTATGGAGTGATCATCCAGTAAGTTTAGTGCCCATCTGACGCCATAGATAGTTATTACTGCAGCATTGTTCACAATACCCAGGACATGGAGGCAACCTAAGTGTTCATTGATAGATGAATGGACAAAGAAGATGTGGTGCATCTTCTACAATGGGCTATTACTCAGCCATGAAAAAGAATGAAATTTTACCATTTTTGACAGCATGGATGGACTTAGAGAGTGTTAAGCTAAATGAAGTAACTCAGACGGAGAAAGACAAATACCATATGATTTCACTTATACGTGGGACCTAAAAAACAAAATAAATGAACAAACAACAGACTATTATGTATTTTAAGGTATAACTGAGACATGAAACCTGCACATAATTAGTGTGTACAATTCGATGAGTTTGGACGTACACGAACACTGTGCAACCATTACCACAATCAGGGTGGCAGGCATATCCACCATGTCTAAAAGCTTCATCAGGAAGCCTCTCAAATGGCGATCTACTAAGCTTAGGCTTATTTCTTCAGGGGACACTGAAGAACTTAGGAGAGTGCAGTGGGCACATTGGCCTATGAGCAAAAGCAAGCCTGCAGTGAGTCAAAGGAGTGGAAGGCAGCAAACCCACTGTGTTTGTTCAGATTTTCTTTAAAAGTGCGAAGGAAATTAAAACAAGATGTTCTGGTCACTGTTGAGAAGAGTAAATTACTTAAGATAACTATAATATTGTCCCCTTAGTTTCTAATCATTGATGTCTACGTTTATGTTACATAAAGAGCTCCTACTTGTATATGTAAAATTTATGTTTTGGAAGAGTTGCTTGGGAGAAAATAGAAATCTTTCTTGGGATTACATTGATAGTTCAGTGAAGTAACATAGTAGTAACCTTTTCGTTTTAAAGCATGATAATTTCTTGTCTCGGTTTGTCCAGGGTTTAAAACTGAAGTGAGTGGTCTGTTTTGTTTTGGCTTTCTACTATTGCAATATAGTATATGGATGCTCCTCGCCTTATGATTGGGTTACATCCAGATAAACTCAACCTGTCAGACTTCATAGCTTAACTACCAGGGCGACAGTCAGCTTGCAGCCGCACTGTTGTCTTAAGGGTATAAATGCCACTTTTCCTGGTGACATCTAACTTATTGTGTAAACGTGATTTATGGGATGGGTTCTCTGATTTTCCTACTACCTTTTCTGTGGTTGTTTGAAGGTAAGTAAGTGAACCTCCCACATCCTTACTTTGAATTCAACCTTGTCCAGAGGTGTTTGGTGAGCCTGAGACTACCTGCAGGAAATTATGCTCGTAACAAGAGGCACAGAGGCACAGTGCAAAGAAATGTCAGCATCTTGTTTTTGAGGACTTTTTATATGCTTTGTATTTGGGAAGCTCAGACATATCTGTTGGGTTGGCCAAAAAGTTTGTGTGGTCCTTCCCATGAAATAAAAGACACATTTTTCATTCTCACCAATCACTTTATTGATTTGGATATTTTGAGTATGTCAGCTCTCTCCCGCACGGTATAACACTGATTGTCCTCAATGTCTCGATTTGGTCGCTGTCACCTTCAACTGGTCTGCTCGACTGTGGAACAACAGCGTCCAGCCAGAAGTCTCCAGCTGAAACTACGCACACCACTTTTGACACTTTTGATCAGTCACAGCCCCTTCTCCACACACCGTACAAAGTCTTTTTTTGCATTTTCACCTTTCTTGAAATAATAAAGCATAATGTGCCAAAAATGTGTATTTTCTTCCCTCTTCGATATTAAAATGGCTACACAAAAATTCACCCATTTTGTTAAGTTTTTTTTAAAGGCACAGTGATATGACAGCTGTCACAATCTAACAAAATATTTTCAAATGAAGTTAAAGACAACTAAGCACTACTAGAGTCATCTTATGGAAAAACCAAATGAACTTTTGGGCCAATCCAATATATGAGAGTACAAATATCATATAATGTAGTGTGATTCAGATGACCACAATGTACAGCAAAGGTAGCCATAAAAGCCTTTAAAAAGGAGTATGGAATTGAGCAAGGCCTTGAAGGATATTTAACCAAGCTCTTATACTTAAGAACTTATTTGCTTTTTCATTATAAAAGTTGTACACATTAATGACGTGAAACTGAGAGAACAAAGTGAAGAAATAATATACCTAAATCCATTCTCTTCAGAGATAACCACTTTCTAAAATGTTTCTCCCCAAGCTTTCTCTCTGTGTGTCGCCTTCCCTGTCCATACTCCAGCAGGCGCATTTGAGATCTGCAGCATTCTCAATGGTGTGATACTATGACCTGTCCTCTTAGGGCTGTGCAATGCCTGTGACCTTGTCTGCTTATCCATTTATTTTTTAAGCCCAAATCCCTGGAGTGAAGTGACTGCTCAGAAGTTATGTGTAGTTATAAATGTCCATCGGTAGCATATTAGGGTGCTTACTGACTTACACGTTGGCATTATGTACTTTTAGTCCCTTTAGTCTTTGCCAGATCTGTTCGCACTGTTCCCTTTACCCAAACTTCTTCTGTCTGTGTGGCCCACCTTCTCCGTCCATTCTGTCAGAACTAACTAAGAGAAAGGCTTCTGTGATCCCCCCCCCAAGTCTTCTTCTCTTTACTCACCACTCTCCTCTGCGTCTTTGGCTGAACTGTTAGGTTCTGGCCGTCTTCACTTCCCACCTGGCTGGAGGCGTGTGTAGACCACTCATGTCTGACTTACTGGAGAGTGGAGAACTGGGGGCAGGGACAGGGGCTGGGTCACTGTGGGGTCTTTGGATCCTCCCATGGTAGTCGTTACCAAGCTCAGCCGTAAGAGAAGGGACAGATCAGGTCAGGTAGTGTGGTAAACTTGGGGCTCCACTATTCAGAGAAATACTAGCCCGACTTCACATACAAGAACACTGTATGAGCTAAAACAGCAGGTAAACCTGGGAGAGGGAACCACAAACAGGCCTGGCTGATGCACCCTGGGAGCCCACAGACTGAGGGATAGCGCTCACGGTGTGTGGTCCCACAGCTGCCCCTTAGCAGAACCTCCATACATTTACAAAACCGTTGCTAGATTATGCAGCGCCCAGCTCAGTGCTGGTTCACATGAATGTTGGCCAGACGCTCTGGGCTGTGTGGTTATTCACTTCCCCTTCCCTTTAATGAATACATTACTCTGCCTTCTTAACAGACGAGAGCAATGTGCAGCTGTTGCTTTGGAGACTCAGCCTAGTGCAGTAGGTCAGTCCGCAAATGTTAGCTGAGAGCCAGCCATGTGCCAGGCATGGAGGTGAGCACTGGAGTTATGTGAAACAGTAACTGGGTGCTGGCCTTCATGGGGTGACAGGGAGGGATGACCTCTCCATGCCTGTGATGCCATCTCCCCGTCTCTCTCTTAGAGGCCTGTGCTCATGAGAACTGTCAGCTCCGAGAAAGTCGGGAGGCAATGCTCCGGGCTGAAGCATCCCTTTGCCTGCGTGAAGATCCCCTTTTCCCTGGTGCTTGGTGAGTGGGTGTGCACGCAAAGGAGAATTGCCACCTGTGCCAAAACTTAGGCCCTGGAGTTAAGGAAAAGTCTGTCTGTAGTTCACAGAGCATCTGGAAGAAATAGAGAAGGGCTGTTTCCTAATTACCGTTACAGTGCACTGAGCCAACAGTTGTGTATACTTTTCCCTCCTTCATTCACTCAAGGACTTGAAAAGAAGCTGGTCTCCTCCCCTTCCACTTAGCACCGTGTCTGTGCGACTTACTCCAAGAGCTGCTGGGCGCACTGCAGATACCGCTTGACTCCGCCAGGACTGATAGCCCCGTCTTACCGCTGCAGCGCCTCAGAGGCATCGGGCTCTCTCTCCACATCTAGTTTAATTGCCACATGCATTTATATTGGTTGATGAGTTTGCTGCAGTCTGCAGAGTTGGATTGCTTAATACAGTTTCTTTGTTCTGCTAATGACCTAAACTACATAATATGCTGATAAAGAGTCCCAAAATGTGCAATAAAAACTGACAACGACTATATGTGCCTATTAAACGCCCTGGCCCTGGCGGCTGCTTTGCTGCGGCCCAGGAATGTCAGTGGGCAAGTCAGACAGAAGGGGCTCATTACCGTGCTGGCTGCCCAGGCCCATCACCTTTATCTTTCCTGGGAGCAGTGGCCTTCTGTTTGCTTCTTAGGAAAAGCTTCGACTTTTAGACATTTTGAATGGAAAAAAACCTACCTGATTTTTTTTCTGAGTTTTTAATAATATGACTTAATGGGCTGCAGCTAGCTTCTTGGAAAGCAATCAGAACTGTCTTTTCAATAATGTTGGGAAACCTTGTTCTTTGAATGAAAATTAATGCCTTCAATTTTGGAAGAACTCTACCTTGAGGTTTGTGTTCAAATAAAGCCCCATGGAAGTAAACGTCCTGGAGAATTGTGTGATCTCAGGAGGAGGCAGACAGGTCTTAGCTCTTAAAATTGTTTAGATCAAATATAAAGAACAAATTCAACTTGTAATTTAATTTCTCATCGTATTTTTTTTGTCATCATTTCAGAGAGGAAGTACTTTTTGGATTCTTTTTTTTTTTCCATTTGCTATAGCAATAGATCATCTACGATGTAAGAAAATAATTACAGATTTCATTAGGATCATTTTAGGTTCACTGAAAATGGTTAACCCTTGCAGGGGACAATTCTATTTCTGGCTTCTCTGGTGTCATTTTACATAGTTGGGCAGGCCCGAATTTCTTTTATATCAGTTTCTCTCCATTTGCTTTTGAAAGAGTGAAACCAATGATAGACTTCCACCCGCACTGATGGCACCCAAGGTGGGGTGTTGGCTGTTGTGTTCTGATTCTGGAGGTGAGAGGAAGAAGAAAGCCCATGTGCAGCGCGGGGCTGAAAAGCACCAGCCCTCCATGCTTGACGTTGCTGGAGGTGAAAAGATCATGCTTACAGTGGTTGGTTGTATGTGCTTCGTGTGTTTGTAATTTATCCCAGGGAACAGCGGACACTATTTTAGGGGGTGAGGATACATTGAGCTAATTGTACAGCCTGAATCTTTCCAAAGTTCTTTCTTTGTTCCTCATTTGCTCCCTGCTTCCAACTTCCACGCATGCCAGTCCCCTCGTAGTACCAGAACTGCTACCGTGGTTTCTGTGCTGTGTCTCACGCAGGCACAATTAGCAATACCATTGTATACCAAGCACCCTAGCAGCTGTATGGACAATTAGAAACTGAAGAAATGTTCTTTACGCTGCAAGAATTCACAACCATGTCATGAATATGTGTGTTTACATATATTCATATTCAGTGTATTTGAATATTAGTGTGAATATATTATATAATTTAATGGGTTAGCATATGAAGAAAGTCTATATAAAATTATACATGGAAACAATTCAGTACAGGGCTCTAAGCAAACAGGGACACATCAGGCAAAATTTTCTTCTCTGCTGGTTTTCATCCCATCTTCATCCTCAATATCCTAAGGCCAGCAATTTATGGGGGAAGAATATTCCCCCCCTGGATGGTGTCCTCCATGGAGAAGTGATGAATGGTGCTTGGCGCTTGATCTGAGAGTCAGGTGGAAACTGAGATATGATTTTTTTCTATCCTGCCTTTCAATATGCTTGTCCACCTTTACAGTATATTTGGTCTTCATGGCTCTCTTGTGAGGCCAGTGGCAGTGGTGACATCCCCAAATTCCAAGCAGAAAGCTGAGAATGGGGGATAAGGTGACCTTGGGTTCTGACAGTGTTGAGTCTCTAGCACGTGCACCGTCCCCAGCTTGGCCTGGCCCAATTGCTCCACAGAGCATCCAAATGGTTGCCTCCACAATTGCCAAGAGTATACCAGGCGGGTGAGCATGCAGATGCTGGACCGACACATGTGTGTTTAGGTACTGTCTTGGCTGCATGTTAGATTTCTATGGCCTTTGGCACATGGGTTTGTCCCTTCTGAGGTGGTCAGAATGATAGGATTTCTCAGAGTTGCAGTGAAGATGAAGTTAGCCAGTGCATGGAGGCACTTAGTCCAGGTACTGATGAAGAAATAGCATGGGCTAAAGCAGCGCTTGCTGCTACTCCAAGATTGTTATTATTATATGATGTCTTATATTTTTGCATTCATCTTAAAAAGTATAGTTTTGATCGTCCCTTGGGCATATACTAAAATTGGAACAACACAGAGAAGGTTAGCATGGCACCTGCTCAAGGATGACCTGCAAATTTGTGAAGTGTTCCATATTTTTCTTTTTTGAAAAAGCAGGATACTTTTAGAGTTTATGGAACATTGGAATTCTCATTGTTGGTCACAGAGAAGAAAAAAAATACAACCAGGAAAGTACGCTATCTGGGTAAATAGAGGTAGGGATCCCAGTTGTACCCTGCCCCCCTTGAAGCATTGCTTGATTCCTCACCCCTTGGAGTATTCCCCACCGTTCCTTCCTGTTCATGTTCATACATGGTCATCATTTAAGTTATTTTCTCCCTTATTCACAGCTTTAACAGTGAACACACTACAAACTTAGAGGGAAATGAATAGACTCTCAAAGAGATGGTGGGGGGGGGGCGGAAACTTGGAGGAAGAGTGGAACTTTCTTAGCAACCCATAGGTCCGTAAAGGCTTCCTCACATCGGTTATTATCAACTTGGACCCCAGGCCACAGCATCTGGTTCTATCTTGTAAACTCTGGCTGTTGGTCATTTGATAAAAAGAGAAAAATCATTTCTGCAGTTTCACTGGGCACAGGGCATGCTTTTATCACCTTCATACCACTGCAGCCCAAACCAGGGTCTGGCATGCACTTGTCACTTTGCCTTGGAAACTGGGTCAGTCACTCTGATATAAGTGGGTGATAGGACATTTTTGTTACATTATTTGAAAAAAATTGTAACACCAAAGATATCACTTCATCAGATTCTATCTATAGTGTATACCAATTCAATTTAATGAGATACTATGTATGTATGTGTCTGCGTGTGTGTGTGTGTGTGAAAGAGAGAGGATGTCCATGGAAACTTTGCTTGCTGTGACACTGCTTTAGCTGTCCCTGTCATATTCCTTTAGTTGACCCTGAATTTGGTTGATGACTCCCATTTTCAGCCACAGGCTAGATCTGATTACAAGGCATTTCTCGCCTTCTCCATTGTTGTTACGGAATGAGAAATAAAAACCTCTGCATAAAGCTAGGAGCCCCTGCCATGTGTACTCCTGATCATCTTCCCTCTATTTCTTAAGTTTCTTGGCTGGAATTCTCTTCATTCTGACTCTGCTCTTATACTAGCCCCAACCCAGGCAGTTGTCCATCTCGCTAGCTCTGGTCTTGATCTTCTTTCCAAGCTCAGTGTTAGGCTTTCCATCCTGAGGGCTGCATGGTCTCATCCACTGGTTGATTGCAGCCTCCAGCCAGTCGAATGTGGCAGGTGTTGGTAGCATCGACCCCACCTATCAAACTCCATGAAGGGAAAACTTGATTTTGAGGTCATGGTTGTTACTTAGAAAAGATGGGAGCCTGATACACATGTCTGTTCATGTAGTAATTACTCTGAGAAGTGTAGGTACCAGGTGGAATCAAAGGCTGAGCCTTGGGCTTCTCTGAACAGGCATTGTAATGAACGAATACACTTACTCTCCCACTTCCTTTAATCTAACTGCAAGGTGGTCATTGTTCATATGGTATGACAAGTGTGTTCTTGAACCTGAAATGGAAATAATTATAATTAAGAAGGAGGAGCAAGAAAGCTGTGTTTAACATTTAAAAAAAAAATTAGATCATCACTTCTAAGTTTGCTTAGACTTCCAGCCAAGATGGAGGCGTAGGTAGACACACTGTGCCTCCTCACACAACCAAAAGAAGGACAACAACAAATATTAAAACAAAAAACAACCAGACCTGAAAGAAAATCAAACTCTATGGAAGTCTGATAACCAAGGAGTTAAAGAAGAAACATTCATCCAGACCAGTAGGAGGGGCGGAGACAGGCAGCTGGGTGGAGAGGACTCGCGGGAGAGGACTCGTGGCAGAGCGGTGGCTGGTGGATCAGGGCAGGCAAGGTGTGGCTGGCAGACTTGGCGAGGTGGCTGCTGGTGGACCGGGCTGTCCCACACCCTTCTGTGGATAAACCAGGAGGAACAACTGGGGAGTGAGACAGACCACACAACCCAGGGTCTCAGCAGGGAAATAAAGCCTCAAAGCCTCTGATTGAAAACTCCTGTAGGGGTTGACGCGGCGGCAGCGGGAGAAACTCCCGGACTCACAGGAGAGCTCGTTGGAGAGACCCACAGGGTCCTAGAGCATGCAAAAGCCCACCCACCCGGGATTCAGCACCAGAGGGGCCCAATTTGACTGTGGGTAGC
>VMDR010016902.1:0-20658 GCA_007922815.1 Macrotus californicus | reverse complement strand
CACAATGTAACTGGTACACACCTTGCCCCTTGTTTTCATGTGGTTTACTACCTCCTCCATCCCCCTAGTCAGAGTTTACCAGAGCACATGAGGAAATGAAGAGTGTCATGCAACATCAAAGACCTTTCCAGAGTAAACCAAAGTACTTTGTTGTATTCTGCCAGAGGAACGTTCAGATGTCCTTAGCTACATTCAGAGCGGCCCTGCCTACCTCTCACCGCCCCATTGCTTGTTTCCTTTTATAAATTGATATGAATGAGAAAGAGAAATATTTCTAAATGAAACTTCCTTCTATTTGTGATCTATATAGATTAATACAGATTTAACGAAAGAAAAAATATAAAAGCTCTTACTATTATTGGTTCCTTTGACCGGAACAATTCCTGATACTTAAGGTAAAATGATACAGACTAATTCATTTAGTTAACGAAAATTTGAAAAAAGAAATGAAATTGTTTCTTGATACCCTGTATATCTTGAACTCCCAGAGTAGATATATTCAAGATAATTTAATTAACTCTGTTAGCAAAGGAAACAGGTTAGCAGTTTTATTTTTCTAACTGCTCACTTATTTTATTGTTAATGAGGAAAACTAGTGGAATTATTTGTGTTCACTTTGTTTCAGAAAAGAACTACTTTTAATGAAGTACATCATCCATTGTGAAAGTGGAAGAGTAAAGATTATTCATCATGCCTGCCGTGGCTTCAGTTCCTAAAGAGCTCTACCTCAGTACTTCACTAAAAGACCTCAATAAGAAGACAGAAGTTAAACCAGAAAAAATAAGCACTAAGAAGTATGTGTCCATTGCTAGTTTAACTGAGTTGTATATTAATTTTTAGTTCATTTCCATGTTCTTAAGTCAGTTAGGTGAATAGTAAATTTAAAGTTTATTTGAACAATGGCATCATCTCATAAATAAAGTAAGACCTCCTTAGATAAGTTCTTAACTTTATCTTGGCAGAGTACATATATATTTTTCTAATATGCATATTACTTGTTTTCTGGACAATATTATAGATCAGAAGTTTTTAAGAGGTAAAGACTGTAAGATTTCTGCAAGACTCATTCAGCTACAGTTAATATCTTTTCATGAAACAGTATAAAATACTTACTAATTAAAGATTTTTTCCTTGTGTATTTCACATATGAGAGATGCTCTGAGCAGTCTTTCTTTGATGAAAAGGGGAGACATGTTTTTTATCCAGTGTTCCGCACGGTGTTAACGGACATGAACTTTTAACCTGTTGATCTGTGTGACACATCTGTGTGACACGGAACTGTGAAAAGAGTTTCAGATGTTGACCTGTGTGACACATCTGTGTGACACGGAATTGTGAAAAGTGTCAGATGTTGACCTGTGTGACACATCGGTGTGACACGGAATTGTGAAAAGAGTTTCAGATGTTGACCTGTGTGACACATCGGTGTGGCACGGAATTGTGAAAAGAATGTCAGATGTTGACCTGTGTGACACATCGGTGTGACACGGAACTGTGAAAAGAGTGTCAGATGTCGACCTGTGTGACACATCGGTGTGACACGGAACTGTGAAAAGAGTGTCAGATGTTGACCTGTGTGACACATCGGTGTGACACGGAACTGTGAAAAGAGTTTCAGAGAGAGAGGTGGGTCTAGCTAGCCGTACGCCCAAGGCTTGGAGCAAGCAGATTTTAGAAACTGGGGAAAATGGGTGTTCCCTGGCCGGAGATAAATGGGATGCTCTAAGACATGATATGTTTGGTCTCAAATGAACCCACTCCTGAACTTTTCTAAAGAATCTCCTTACTACCTTTAGTTTGATGTGCCCCTGACCTAGGGCCGTGATGCGATGTGAGGCAAAGCACGCACATTGACGGAAGTGATCCTTGTGTAGGATGTATTTGGTCCTACACACCACTTTGTCCCTGTTTTGTGAGTGGTCGTCTAGCTCCTTGGCCTTACCAACTTCATCATTCATCCATGTCTCAATCTTGGAGCACAGTTTGAAAAATATAGAAAACAAAATGCACTGCTTTGTGTAAATAAATTACTGATAAAGCAGATTGTATGTAGGCATTGGCACCATGACTTGGTTGCCAAAACTTTAGTCCTAAGTCTATGAATTCTTCTTGGCAGAAACACCTGTTTTCTTAATTTGCTTTGTCAGAGCAGGAACATGTCCTTAGAGGGAATGCCACAGAATCCTCAAATTATTTTACTGAAGTGGAACATACATTTTTGGATTTTTAAGTCTCTTTTTCTTCTAGGACCAGTGAATCAGAGTGTAGTTCAGCCATTTGTAGAAAACCTTCACCAAATAAAAAGATTGAACTCATGTTCCCTTTCCTTTCCCTAATTTCTTGGATTTTTAGATGGGGAGAACTATACATTATGGTTAGAAAGAAGCGAGGAGAACTGAGAATATTTGTCTTAACATTAAAATAATAAAGACTTTAGCTCCCCCACTTCAATACAGATGCTATGTTCTTTAATTACAGAGTGTGGTTGTATGTGGCTGCATGTGGCTGCCTGAGGACCACTTGCTTCAGAATTAACTGTTGTAGTAAGTCTTTTAAAACTAGACTCAGAATGCATTTTGAACAGTTTGTGGTATATAAACTACTATTATGAAACACGTGTATTTACTTGTATCATAAGGGAAATTTTCAGGTGCATCCCAAATTTCATTAACTTTGTATCAGTTCTGAAATAGTGCAGCCTAAATTATGAAATTTATTTTATCAACATTCTCTGTGGACTTTACACATGATTTTTACCCCAGATGTTGTGTTTTATTTTTTTCTCTAATTTTAAGTTATGTACAGAGTGCCGTAAAGATCTTCAAGACAGCAGAAGAAAGCAGAACAGATCGTGATGAGGAAAGGGCCTACGTACTATATATGAAATATGTGACTGTTTATAATCTTATCAAAAAAAGGCCTGATTTCAAGGAACAGCAGGTAACTTTTATTTATGCATTTTTATTTGCTAAGTTATTTTTGCACAATGGAATTATCTCCTAAAAGTTTTAACTGTACTGTAATTTAGATAACATTATGTAGCATCAAGTTCAAACTCCTATGCATATAGAAAAGGCAAACTGAAGATTTAATTTCATTATTTGCAATCATATGTGGATATACACACTATATACATATTCTCTCTCTTTTTTTAAAGATTTTGTTTATTTTTAGAGAGGGGGAAGGGAGGGAGAAAGAGGGAGAGAAACATCCATGTGTGGTTGCTTCTCATGCGCCCCCAAGTAGGGACCTGGCCCGCAACCCAGGCATGTGCCCTCCCTGGGAATTGAACCGACGACCCTTTGGTTTGCAGGTTGGCAGTCCACTGAGCCATACCAGCCAGGGCTGTATACACGTTCTTAATTTGCCTTGTTGTATTACAAGTTTATAACAACAAACAGATTCATGATCAGTTTCTGTTATGGTAAATCATTGCCAGGTCAAATAAAACCATTTATGCATTAAATAAAAAAATATGACTATTACTGTACTTTTTCAAAATTCAAGGTTTAGTCACTTTTTTTAATGTTGTGAAAAGTTTAAAGGTTATTTTTTGTTGATTTTATTGGGGTCACACTGGTTAACAAAATTGTATAGGTTTCAGGAGCACGATTCTACAACAGATCATCTGTACACTGTATTTTATATTCCCTACCCCAGGTGAAGTCTCTGTCCATCGTTATTTAGTCCCCACTGTGCCCTCCTCCACCTCCCTCCACCTCTCCTTCCCCTTGGCAGTTACCGCACTATTGTCCATGTCCATGAGTTTTCTCTTTTTTTCCTTCTTGCTCAATCTCTTTACCACTACCCCCCTGACAGCTGTGTGCCTGCTTTCTATCTATGAGTCTGTCACTACTTTGTTACTTCATTTTGTTCATTAGATTCCACATAAGAGTGAAATCATAGGGTACTTGTTTGTCTCTGACTGGCTTGTTTCACTTAGCATAATGCTCTCCAGGTCCATCCATGCTGTTGAAAAGGGTAAGAGTTCCTTCTTTTTTTACAGCGGAGTAGTAGACCATTGTGTACCACAGCTTTTTTATCCATCATCTACTGGTGGACACTTGGGCTGCTTCCACATCTTGGCTATTGTAAATAATACTGCAATGAACATAGGAGTGCTTATATCCAATGTATATTTATGATAAAAACTCTCAGCAAAGTGGCAATTGAGGGAACATACCTCAACTAATAAAGGCCATATATGACAAATGCACATCCATCATTGTAATCAATGGGCAAAAACTACAAGCATTTCCCTTAAGATTGGGGATAAGAAGAGATGTCCATTTTCACCACTCTTACACAATACATACTGGAAGTCCTAACCATAGCCATCAGACCAGCAAAATAAGAAGGCATCCAGATTGGAAAGGGAGAAGTAAAACTGTCATTATTTGCAGATGACGTGATAATGTATGTAGAGAACCCTAAAGATTCCACCAAAAAACTACTTGAACTGGTAAATGAGTTCGGTAATGTAGCAGGATACAAAATTAATATCCAGAAATCAGTTGATTTTTAGACATCGATAATGAACTATCCGAAAGGGAAACTAAGAAAACTGTCCCATTCATAATTGCTTCAAAAATAATAAAATACCTAGGAATAAATTTAACCAAGGATATAAAAGACCTATACTCGGAAAATTCTAAGACATGGAAGAAAGAAATTGAAGAAGATACAAATAAGTGGTAGCATATACCATATACATGGAGAGGAAGAATTAACATCATTAAAATGTCCATACTACCCAAAGCAATCTATAGATTTAATCCTTTTGGTACGAGCGCTCTTTCTGCTGCGACACTCCCGCTGTACGAGGTGCCGCGCCAAAAACATGCACATAGCACATGGTCAGTCCTCCTTTGTGTGAAGACTTTCCTAACCTTATATAAGATCTATGCTTAATAAAACAATGCTTTTTTCCAAGTGTTGTTTGTAACTTTAATATTAAGAGATAGTTATATAAAATTCTATCAATTATATAAGTAAAATTTATAAAAATTATATACAAGTGGATGCCCGATATATCCGGCGCTCATCCACACAGGTCATCAGATGGGTGCTGGATATATCTGGCGCTCATACCGAAAGGGTTAAGCAATTCCTGTCAAGATACCAATGACACATTTCACAGAACTAGAACAAATATTTCAAAAATGCGTATGGAGCCACAAAAGACCTCAAATAGCAACAGCAATCTTGAGAAAGAACAGAGTTGGCGAAATCTCCCTACCTGATATCAAACTATACTACAAAGCCATAGTAATCAACACAGCATGGTACTGGCTTGGAAACAGACATACAGATTAGTGGAACAGAATAGAGAGCTCAGAAATAAACCCACGCTTTTTCGGTCAATTAATATTTGACAAAGGAGGCAGAAACATACAATGGGATAGAGATAGTCCAATAAATGGCATTGGGAAAATTGGACAGATACATGCAAAACAAACAAACAAACAAAAAAAAAAACACTGGACCACCTTCTTACACCATACCCAAGACTAAACTCAAAATGGATTAAAGACATTTTAGACTCAAGACCTTAAAAATCTTAGAAGAAAACATAAGCAGTAAAATCTCAGAGATTTCTCATAGGAATGTTTTTTCTGATATATCTCCTCAGGCAAGGGAAACAAAAGAAAAAACAAATGGGACCACATCAAACTAAAAAGGTTTTGCACAGCAAAGGAGACCATCTACAAAATGAAAAGACAATCCGCTGAATGGGAGAACATGTTTGCCAATGATACTTCAGATAAGGGGTTAATTTTCAAAATATATAAAAAACTTATACAACTCAGCACACACAAAAAACAATCCAATTTAAAAATTGACAATGGACCTGAATAGACACTTCTCCAAAGAGGACATATAGATGGCCATAGGCATGAGAAAAGATGCTCAATGTCACTAATTATCAGAGGAATGCAACTTAAAACCACAACAAAATATCACCTCACATCTGTCCGAAAGGCTACCATCAAGAAATCAACACACAGCAAGTGCTGGCAAGGATGTGGAGAAAGGGGAACCCTCATGCACTGTTGGTGGGAATGCAGACTGGTGCAACCACTGTGGAAAGCAATATGGAGTTACCTCAAAAAATTAAAAATGGAACTTCCACTGCCTTATTTCTGGGAATTTATCTGTAGTTACTTGTTATGTGACAGTTTTTAATATATCATTGACATTGTAGCCATATTAAAGATACCAGTTTGCAAAAGTAATGCTGATTGCTTCCATTTTTATTATTATTTTGCCTTTAATCCTTTCAGCAGATGCCTGCCTTTCACTTTGCTGAAGCCAAGGGTAGGGAGGGAGGGGTATAAATGAAGGAGAACTGGTGACTGACTAACTGATAAGTGTTGCTGGGGAAAAGGTTGCTTTTCAGCTGCTCTAGAAATAGGCAAAAGAACACGGAGGCTAGGTGAAAGCAGTGGGAAGAATTTTGTGTTGGTGGTTCCACCTCTTCTTAGAAGTGATCTTGCCTGCTACCAGACAATAAATAATAGCAAAATACTGCCTGTAGATTTCTTATCTGATAGAGAAGCCACTCTTGAATTAAAATTGAGAGTTTCATTTTGCTCACTGGTGGCAGAACATCTTTGCCTCATTTAAATTGACTTACAGAATTTTTTTAAAAAAGTTCTTTTATTCTTTGAAATGGCCTTACTTTTTTTTTATCATGGTAGTGGGATTGATGATATTTCTTTTGGTTGTTGGCTAAGAGATAATTTTTATTTCATTTAATGGTGATAAATCATTGCTGATGTTTCTTACAGTAAGGTTATGCTAATAATAGCATGAAGTGTTAGATCTAGCTTTGCAAAGGTGGCCCCTTGCATATAGAGGTTCATCCTTCTGTCCACAAATGGCTGGACTGATCCTGTCCTTGGAACACCTCTTGGGCATACTTACCTGCAGATAGAGACAGAGGCCTGTCCAAATTTAAACAAGTTTTTGCATGCTCTTTGATGATTTTCACAGTACCTCTTAAAGTGGAATCACTCAAAAAGAAATGTAAAAGCATTTGCTAAAGGAAATATTTTTGAAAAATTTGCAGATTTGGATAACTGGTAGTTTTGGTGTTTGCTGTTTTGTCTATTGTTGTAGGGCCAATTTTTATGTACTTTTAAATTTTTTGCTTTATTTTTTTAAGTTAGGTTTTTTTTTCTTTGACAAGGTTAGGAGTGTTTTTCTAGTTACCTTTTTTAAAAAAACCTGATAAGGTTGGGAGTAAATTATAATCAAAAAGAGATTTTTTCCACTTCCACAGGCTGTCCATTGCATTACCAGAAGGGATTGCCTAGTTGAAAGTGGCAGTTACTCAGATTAAGAAGCTCCCTATTACTTCACTTGCTGCAGTTGTTCAGTTCCTGGGTTTAGTAAAAGGACTAATTTCATTTGTTCTGTCCAGGGTACCACATCTGCTTCTGTCTTAGAACTGTTTTTCTTTTTTTTTTTTTAAGATTTTATTTATTTAATTTTAGAGCGGAAGGGAGGGAGAAAGAGAGAAACATCAGCGTGTGGTTGCCTCTCATGCGCCCTCTACTGGGGACCTGGTCTGCAACCCAGGCATGTGCCCTGACTGGGAATCAAACTGGCAATCTTCACTTTGCTGGCCTTTGCCCAATCAACTGAGCCACACCAGCCAGGTCTAAAATGATAATTTTTAATCTTAGTGGCATTTTTTTAAAATTCTCACCCAAGGATAGGTTTATTGATTTTAGAAAGGGAGGGAAGAAGGGGAAGACAGAGAGGAAGGGAAGAAGGAAGATAAGGAAGGAGAGGAAGGGAAGGGAAGGATGGGAGGGAGGGAGGGAGGGAGGAAAATATGGGTGTGAGGGAGAGAAAATGCACCCTTTTCAGGAATTGAACCCTCAACTTAGGTATATTCCCTGACAGGGAACTGAACTTGCAGCCCTTTGTTGTAGAGGATGATGCTCCAACCAGCCAAGCCACCTAGCCAGGGCTAAATCTTCAGGCATTCTTTTATTCACATTTTTTAAATTTTATTTTTAGAGAAGGGGGAGGGAGGTAGAAAGAGAGGGAGAGAAACATGGATGTGAGAGAGAAACATCATTAAGTTGCCTCCCACATGCACCCAAACGGGGATCCGAACCCGCAACCTAGGCATGTTCCCTGACTAGGAATTGAACCGGCAATCCTTCACTTTGTGGGGTGACTCCCAACCAACTAAGCCACGTCGGTCCAGGCTCTCTGTGGCAATTGATAATTAATCCTAAATATTATTGGTAAACGTTTTGTTTGGGAGGTTATGAGAGTTGCTTGGATCTTAATGTTCAGGAACAGGAAAGTTCTATTTGGTAAACCTAAAAAGCATGTTTTTAGGTATATAAGAATTGGATGTTGGTTTTTAAATTGTGCCAATTGTCAGTGCTATTGAAAAGTGTTTTTGAAAAATTAAAAAAAAATAGTTTATTGATTGATCCCAGAGAGAGAAAGAGAAGGGGGTTCGGGAGAGAAACATCGATGTTGGAGCAACATCAGTCAGTTGGTGGCCTCCCATACGCCGAACCTGCAACCTACGCGTGTACCTGACTGCAGTCAAACCCGTGACGTTTCAGTATACGGGATGGCATTCCAACCAACAGAGCCACACCAGCCAGGACTGCTCTTGAAAATCTGAAAATATTTACACTTTAACTGCGCTTCCTTAAAAGTACAGAGAGGGAGAATTATTGACAGGAGGCCTCCTTAATATTAAGGGGATGTCATTGGAGAGCTTATAGTAGCCATAGCCAAACACACAATTTTTTCAGCATTTAAACATTGTTAAGCTGATCTTACAGACTAGCTTTTCAATGAGTTTATGTCAAAAAATTAATAAAACAAGTCATAGTACTTTTTGGTTTTACTTTGTATTTTGTTTTTATCAGAGAAATCGTATTGTAATGATTAGATTTTATTTTTTATTTAAAAAGCATTGTATCAGTCATCAGGACTGATAGTAATTATAGTTTCCACTGTAATTTTCAACTGACACAATATTGAACAAACCGTATACTTTCATTGAAATCGCATAGTGAAGGGCCCTTTTCTTAAATTTAGTCTTTAATCTAGAAGAATAGTTCAACTAGAACATGATCTACTTTTAGGCTAAATAGATAGATGCATGGTAGCTGTTATCAACAGTTTTATTCCATCCAAAGCTCCTGGTGAGGTCTCTCCATGAGCCAAAGATGGATATTTTTGACCTTCCGGTCTTTCTTTTTAAGTTTTGGTTAATATATCAATCGTGCTGGTAGGCTGTATTACTGACAGGTTGTGGCCACAGACCCAACACCTCCTCACCACCGTCCTGCTGCACCGCTGTCACGTTGAAGTAGCCTTGCCTCGGACTCCCGCTCTGACTGTAGGAGCACACGAATGACCTCTTAGAGAAGTGATGTTTTTAAACTTAGTATGCTTATTAGTGATCATGTGCCAAAATTTTGTGTTTTTTAAAGGTAGATTATATTATTGGTGGTTTATTTCCTAGCATTTGATTTTTAGTTATTCAAGGTTCCTCAAATGTAAAACTTGTTTTATGTCTAAAGTGTTTGAAGGCAGGCAATTATTGTAAAGTACAGGTAGAAGCAAAAACATTTCATTTTGAAACAAAAGAAAATAAGTCCTGTGCTGTAGATTGATACACAGCTTATTTCACTGCTCCTGAGACTAGAGAAAAATAAAACTAGGTAACCTATTTACAATAGCAAAGTATATTATGCTCTTGAAAGCTTAGCTTTTTGGCACTTAATTGTAAACAAGAAGAATAGTATTTACACTTCTTAAAAGGTGCCTTACAAATAAGTGAAGCTATTAATTACTGGAATTTTTTTACCATGCTAGTGGTATGATGAGATACTTCTGAAACATTTAGAGAATAAGTTGTGATTTATGTAGGTTAAAAGTTTTTTTTAAATACTTTATTCACTCACAATAATGTGTTCATCACCAGGGATGTCCAACCTGTGGCCTGCGGGCCAGATGTGGCCCAGGATGAGCTATGAATGTGGCCCAACACAAAATTGTAAATTTACTTAAAACATTCACCTTTTTTTGTGATTAGGTGTCGTAATGTATTTAATGTGTGGCCCAAGACAACTGTTCTTCCAGTGTGGCACAGAGATGCCAAAAGGTTGGACACCCCTGAAACTTTCCTGTTTTAAGTACTGTGATTTTAATGTCTTTAGCACTAAGAGCCGTGTGCAGTTGCCAGTACTAACAGTACAGGATGGATTTTCTGTTGTTTTAGGACTACATTCATTCAATGCTTGGACCCGCAAACATCAAAAAAGCTATTGAAGAAGCTGAAAGACTTTCTGAAAGCCTTAAACTCAGGTACAGAAATTACTATTTTCAAATCTTTAAAAGAATGAAAACTTAGAAGATAAAAATAATATTTAGAATATGCCTATTTATGTTGATCATACATAAAAATCCCAATTCCTAAAAATAAGTTCTGTTTTAATCAGACACAAGAATTAAATCTTTTGCTATATCACTTATATTATGTTCATGTGTTGCCATTAATGTTCTTTACTGAAGTTTTAAAAATGCTTAGAATGATAGATTATTAAGCTAAGCATTGATGTATTATTCGTTTAGCACTCAGGTCCCTTTTTTTTTCTAAGTTTCTAACAGGATTCTTCAGAAAAATATAATTCATTCTGTGCCCCATGTTGTAATGTGCTACTGGACACTGTATTATTGGAATAAAGTTTTCAGTACAGTTTTGATCTGCCTGGTTACAGCAGTTATATGTGTTTAAAAAAAAAATCTGATTCCAGTATTTGCCATGATTGGCTTATCAGACTTACCATATAATTAGAAATTTAAAATGGTATGTTTTAATTTTTAGTTATTCCCTAATAACAAGATAAAAAGGGAAACTATTTTTAGTTCAGTATTTTCCCTTAATGCTTTTGATACTAGGATCAATAACTATTATAGTTATGTACATCATAGCCTTTACTTAGAAATTACCTCTTTTAAATACTGTATTCCCTTCATCCTTTCTAGAAATTACTGCTCTTGGATCTGGAATATGTTAAGGTGGATGATATCACTTAGAATCAGTATTCTCTTTCTCCTTTAACCAGATAATCAACTAAGTAGAATAGAATTTCCCCTGGTCTTTGGATTACCCATCATGAACTGTTTTCTCTTGGACTTGCCTGGTTTTTCCCTAATCATACTGTGACAATAATCATGTTCTTTATCTTCTCTGCCTTTTGAGCGTTAGGTCCTTTCACTTATCTGTTGTCAGTACTAGGATTTCAGGGTTGTAAGTCCTTTCAAAAGGAAATTGCAGTGGGTTTGAGTCGTGAAAAGGTGGAAATTAGTGGCAGGGAAAGCAACAAGACCATTAAACAACTTCAACTTGAGAACATAGAGTTTTCAAGATTTTTGGACAATTTGAAATAAATCTACAGAGGGCAAGTTTACAAGGTTTGGGGCTTGTACTGAACAACGGCAACACTGAATTTCAGTTGGAGGGAGAAAATGTGTACCCAGGCAGGGTACTAGCTTTATGAAACGGAAGCTCCTTTGCTTGTCATGGTCATTGCAGTAAAAGACATCTTGACCTCATTTTTCAACTAGATATGAAGAAGCCAAAATTCGGAAAAAACTTGAAGAAAAGGACAGACAGGAGAAAGAGCAACTGCAGAGACAGAAAAGACAGGACGCAGGAAGAGAGGACGGTGACACATCAGCCAAGAGTTCTTTGGAAAATGTAACAGATTCTAAAGACAAAACCCAAAAGGTATTTCAGATTTATTCTGTGAAATAAAAAGATTCTTCTCAGATTATTTGCTTAAGAAGAGTTGGGAAAAAAAAAAGTTGAGATATCACTGCAACGTTCTTTTAGGTGACAAGAGTAAAATTGGATGTCTTTTTTATCAGAAATTGAATTGAATGAAATTCTAGCTTCAGCTGGCCTGTTACAAGTTTTTGGTTTGTGGTTACCTTGACATTCATCTGTAACAAGCTGTGTTTATTGCAGTCTCTTTTAAACTGACACTCCCTTACAACGGCCTGTTTAATGAAGACTATTCAAGATTATTGTAATGTGAGAGATTGAACTCAACAGTGCTTAACCAAAATGTGGGAGGGCTTCAAAGTGCTAATTAGCTTAATGGAAAAGGATTGGAGTGTGTAGTGTGGGAGGTGGGTCATCGTGACAGGTCATCCGTGTGCGCTCATTTTCAGTTACGGAGATTAGGCTCCTGCCCTCCCAGAGACTGGGAGGTGGGCACCCTGCATTTATTTTTCACTGCGGTAAAGTACACATGGCACTAAATTTAGCCCCTTCACCATTTCTTAGGCACACGGTGCAGTGGCATTGAGTGCATTCCGTTGTTGTGCAGACATCATCACTGTCCACCTCCAGAACTAACTACCTTTGTTGTGCAAAACAGGAACCCTGGGTCCATTAAACAATAACTCCCCAATCCCCACCCCACCCCCACCCCCAGCTGCTGGCATCGCCATGCTGTTTTCTGTCTCTCTGCGTTTGACTCCTCCAGGTAGCTCATCTAAGTGGACTCATACTATCTGGAAAGTCCTGCACTTTTCCTAACCCCCCACATTTATGTTTTGGACCCATTTTACACCTTTAGTGTGAGTGTGTGTGCCTGCATTCCTTAATTATTGTAGTTACACATGATTTTAACTACGTTGTCTTTTAACCTTCATACTATCTTTATACTTGGGTGGTGCACTACATTTACTAAATGTTTGCCTTTATCAGTGTTTTTGTTTTCTTTTCAATATTTTTTTATTTCTACTATTGGCCATTTCTTTTCCACTTAAAGAAGTCCCTTTACCATTTC
This sequence comes from Macrotus californicus, assembly GCA_007922815.1. Classification (NCBI taxonomy): domain Eukaryota; kingdom Metazoa; phylum Chordata; class Mammalia; order Chiroptera; family Phyllostomidae; genus Macrotus; species Macrotus californicus. Next base: position 7,807 of record VMDR010016902.1, on the reverse strand, counting down.
TTGTATTGCTGGTTTAATGGTATTGAACTCCTTTCGTTTTTGCTTGTCTTGGAAACTCTCTCTTCTTCAATCTTGAATGATAACCTTGCTGGGTAGAGTATTCCTAGGATTTCATTTTAGGTTTTTCCCTTTCATCACTTTGAACGGTTCATGCTAGAGAATAGCCCAACTTTTATTTTATTGTAAGACATACTCTTTCATTAAATTAAATAAATTTCTATAACACTCTTTTAAATTATATTTAGCCAATAACTGAAGAAAATTTTGAAGAAATGTCCTAGGGTTCAGATATGCTGGCAGTCATTTCAGCTGTTAACTGCTGCCAGAGTGACCTGGTAACACCGTGTCTGTCTGTATTTTATAAAATGCCGCACCCTGAGCCCTTCACTTTCTAGGCTTTCAGTGTCAATGAAGTGTAAGTTGAACTTTTTTAAAATGAGAATTTTTGTTTCTATTGAAGTTGAAGCTTTTTTTTTTTCTATGAAATAGGTAAATGGTGAAAAGAAAGAAACAAATGAGACCACAGAGAAAGGTAAGTGTGTACAGAAAGAGAGAGTTCTTTTAGGGTATTATTCAGATCTTCTTTTAATGAGAATTAGCTTCAGATTTTATACAGTGAGATTCGAGTGTTGTATCTACTCTGTGTGGAAGCTATGTTCTTTTTCCCAGCCTGTACCAATACACTGACAGTGTGTTACATTCTGAATTTCTATCTCATGGGTTTTATTTATGACAATATGGAATTGAAAACATCCAAACCAGTTTGTATTTGTCATATTTTCTTTTCGGGGTAGTTTAGCATACTGAGGAAGAGCGTGGACTCTCAGAAGCGAGACTGCTTGGCTTCAAACGTTGGCTCCGCTCCTGCATTTCCATGTGATCTTGAGCATGCTGCTTAATCTCTTTAACTAAACTCCCCCTTTTTAAAGGCGGGTAATAATAGTACCCAGTTCATAGGGTGGTTGTGAGGATTGAGTGAGTTAATGTATGTGAAACTCATGGAACACATAGTAAACTTTATATAAGTATTAGCTATTACTACTTACAACTCTAGGTTGAAGACTTATTTAAAAGTCTTCTTTGCTCCCTTAAAAATTCTAAACCAGTAATTTTGATATTATCTGTAGGTGGTGTGTATGCTCCAGTTACGCATATATGATCTAAAGAACAACTTGGCAGTTGCCTAAGTTTTCCTCTCAGAAAAGGTTTAATTTAAACATCAGTTGTTCTTGTTAACACAAGAACAAATTCTTTAAAATATTGCCATACAATTAAAAAATAAACTTACTAGTAAGGTATCTTCCTAACAGCTGTTACCAGTTCATTCTAAGATTTATTTCTATCCATATCTTCCCTGGTATCTCATCCTGCTTCGGTATTGTTCATCTCAGTGGTTTGTTCTCAGCCTTCCTAGATTGCTTTATTGTCAAAATGGTCTTGATGGTTAGAAAGGGAAGTAGGATGGGTTTAGCAGCTGCATATTTTAGCTCAGGAGATACTGTGACTACGTTCTTCTCATAACTCACTGCCGAAGAAATAGTTCTTTACATATTAACCTCCCTCATAGTGCTTTTTGATCTTTTACTTTAGGTTATAGAAGCTGAAAGAGGAAAATAGCAATATAGTGACTATTTATTTTGATTAAGAATTAAAGAGCTAGGTAGTAAATATTTTAGGCTTGGGGTGGTCTTTGCTGCTGTAGTGTTAAAGCAGCCATAGACACTGTGTAAACAATGGGTATACTATGTTCCAGGAAAAACAGGAGGCCCTAGTTTGCCAGCCTCTCTCATGGAACACAAATAACAGGCTTTTGACTCCAGGCATACTTGGAAATCTAAAATAGCCCTCATAAAAACCCGTGGAGACTTTAAAAAGAGAGTTTAGACCAGGGGTGTCAAACTCATTTTCACTGGGGGCTACATCAGCTTTGCGGTTGCCTTCAAAGGGCCAAAATAATTTTAGGACTGTATAAATGTAACTATTCCTTAACTGTTAAGGAGTTGAATTACATTTGGCCCTTTGAAGGCAACCGTGAGGTTGTGGTGGCCCCCAGTGAAAATGAGTTTAACGCCCTTGATTTAGACCTTTTCAAGAATTTTTGAGCCATAGATGTTTCTTCTGGTTGACATTTTTTTAAATGGCTTGGGTTTTTTTTTTTTCAATCCCCACCTGAGGATATATTGATTGATTTTAGAGAGAGACAAAGGGAGAGAGGGAAGAGCACCCATATGTGCCCCAATGGGTGTCAAATCCACAACCCAGGTATGTGCCCTGACCAGGAATCGAACTACAACCTTTTGGTGTATGGGACAGAGCTCCAACCAGCTGAGCCACCTGGTCAGGGCTAAAATGGCTTAATTTTTAAAAATAGAATATTTTCGTGACATACACACATTAGTTTCCTTTATTGTATACCAGTAACAGATCCAACACCAGAAGTAATTATAAACAGCAGCAAGTTTTGGTATTTAAGTCTTTATTAATAGAACATTTACTTAGTTTCTTGATAAATGTCAAAAGCACGTGTTATATGTAATGTTAGTTTAAACGGTAATAAATAGTATGATGGAGTAACAGGTATGTGACAAGGACACTACTCTTCAAGAAAAAGCTATGCTTTTCTGTATTTAGTGCCATGACAGAACTGGTCGTCACTAATACTGTCTCTCGTGATTCCAAGGGTCAGTCACAGCAAAGGAACTGTACACAATGATGACGGATGAAAACATCAGCTTGATCATAATGGATGCTCGAGGAATGCAGGATTATCAGGATTCCCATATTTTAAATTCTCACAGTGTTCCTGAAGAAGCCATCAGTCCAGGGTGGGTCATTATGTATTTAGATAAAATGGTAAACTCTGGATAGTAATAAATGTTAATAATTAGCATCCAGTGACAAAATAGTGGGGTTTTTTTGCATTGCTCCTACTGGCAAACTCACCCATTCTGAGTAGTGGTGTAAAAGACATGCCAGTCTGGCTGTCTTCTCCTATCTGTGGTATTTGGAGTCTTACTAGAAGAGAAGTGAAGCTGCCCTTACGTGTTCTCTCTTCCAGGTGTTTGTAGACTAATTTCTTGTACTATTTCTTATGTGTGAGCTTTTGAAGTATATGCACCAAATGGACTAAAGTTGTGATCTAATTGAGTGGTTTTTTTAATTTGAAATTTCCCATACTATTATTTGTGATAGAAGAATACACAAAAACTTTTTTGAAGAAGCAGCAGCAGTATAGCTAAGTAAGTAAGACAGAGTATAGAGTATAAAGTCAGAAAGCCCATGTTTCCATCTATAAAATGGGGTTATAATAGTACCTGTCTCAGGTGTTTTGAGAAGTTTAAATGAGAAATTTTATACACACACATTTAGCACAGTTCCTGGCATTTATAAGGACCTAATAAAAAATAAATTTTCTTTTTTAATAAGAAAGTTTTTAACCTATGAAATTGAAGTTACCTGCATAGATATATTGTATATTAGAAACTATCACAGTAGTGACTGAGTGAAAACTCCAGATCCACGGCTATTTTCACTATTTTGAATGTTATATAACCTTTCTGGGTTTTAGAGTATGGGATTGGATTAAGGAAAATCTGTGGTTCATAGTAGGACCAACTTAATATTAAGAAGACACATGACTTAAGTTAGGAAATAAAATTTGCATAATATTGGGTACATTATAGATGTTTGCTAAATGTTTGACCTGAAAAATAGCATGCATCGTAAATATGCTCTCTAATCAATGTGTCAGTCTGTCTAGCTATTTATTTATTTTATCTGACTTTTTAATTGAATAGTTTAGGTTGATGATTACTTTTTTACAAAACATGGTGGCCTCTGCCATTCCCTCTATCATTCCTCTACCCTGAACCACTAGACAGATTAGTAAGTAGTACACGATTTAAATATGATATTCGAGAGCATAGTCTAATCAGTAATCAGGTATGCGTGAATATATTCCGAGTTTAATTGTTTCCCAAAATGTGAGATTTCGACTATTGTGAAACTCAACATGAGTTTAGGTCGAAGACTAAGAACAATGAACTGCATGCCAAGAAAAAGATTCCCTTTTAATTTTTCTGCCTTTCTGGATTAGTTAAAAGAAGTTCAGTGTGGTGCTAGCATTCCTTTCTAACACTTGCTAATCTTTCTTTCGTACCAGAAAGCAGGCCTCAGAGCTCTCTGTAGGCAGCAGTGTCTACAACTAGGTGATGGTGATTACTGTATTTTTTCGTCTATTTTTAAGTTGTAAAACAGTATAGTATTCAAATGATAAGAATGCTTATGTAAGTATTTAGCCCAGTGAATTTTCAAAAGCTGTGTGCATCCATTTAGTTAGTATCTGGACAAGAAACATCATCATCATCACTGCAGAAGCCCCTCATATGCCACCTGTCAGTTACCCGCCCAGGGGACCACCAGCTTCTAACAGAATAGATTGGTTTTTGTCTGTTTTTGTAGTTTATGTAAATGGAACCATGCAGTCTATAGTCATGTTATTGTGTGCACTTGTAGTTTATTCTCACTGCTGTGTGGTGATCTGTTAGGTGAGTATAGCATTGTTTATTGATCTATTTATGTTTAGGGTTATCCTTTATTTATTGGATATGATGCTTTTTTTTCCATGTATATGGAAATATACATTTTCCTGTTAAATTTACTTAAGGATCACTTTCAATTAAGTTAACTAATTAAAATATTAAATAATAGTCAGGGTAGAGCAAAGTTGCAGCAGTGTGTGAAGATAACACATGAAAGAGTGAACTTTGGGAAATACTGGTTGATGCTAACACTGGTTTTCCAAAGTGTTCTCTGCAGAATACTAATCTTGGGTTTTTAGATAAAGAGTATTTAGGCAAATATATCCCTGCAGTCAGGAATAGTCCTTAAGAATATCACATTTCAATTTTTTTCATTTTTTGTTGACTAAGCATCCTTCTGATCTCAATATATCAGGTGAGAATTATTATGAGGCAATATTTTATATTCTTTTTATCTGTATATTCTAACAGGTACAAAAACAACATTATTATGTATAGGATTTAAAAAAATAAACCATTTAGGTTTACTTATGAATAAAAGTACGTAGTGCTGAGGACTTTGAAACAGTAGGATTCGGGGGAGGAGCCATGTGGCAGGCCCACTGTAAGGACTTCAGGAAGAACTTCAGCACTTCTGTGAGCAGAAGAGGATGTGAACAGTATGCTTCACCATACAGTTGATAATGTTCACGGGTGATGATGTAAGAGCCAACACAATGAAGCAGCTAAGAATGTGGACAAGAACCACATTGCCTGAGTGAATTCTGGCTTCACTTGGCAGCTGTAACCTTGAGCTGGTTACTTAATCTCTTTGTGCCTCAGTTTCCCCATCTATAAAATGGAGATAACAATGCCTACTTTATAGTATTCTTGTGAGGAGTCAGTGAGATGCAGAATAAAGCATTTAGAATAGTACCTGGCACATAGTAAGTGCTGTATGTGTGTTAAGTAAATATTTGGGCATTTGATTAACTATTAATTATCTGTAAAGGTAACAGAGAACTGAAATATAAATAATGTCACCCAGGTGATCCCCCAGTTATTTATACTTGGCTGAGAGAGATGCTCAGATGAGTCCCTCTGTTTTCAGGTTTGGTCCCCCTTTTTCTGTAAAGGGTCAAAATTGTGTCTACTTCTTTTAGTGTCTAACACTAAAATATATTCCAGTATTATGCAGTTGTTAAACATTTTAGGGTATGTAGTATCTTGACAGTCTGACCTGAGAAAGGGGTCTGTCTCAAAGTCTGCTATGGTGTGCTACAGACTGTGGGACAGAACTCAGTGTCTCATGTTAGTACATTAGGACCTCTTACATGCTTCTGCCCCAATACAAATGTTAATACATTTCAGAATCACTGCTAGTCGGATTGAAGAAAACCTCCCAGACGACTCTAAAGACATATGGAAGAAGAGAGGGAGTGTGCATTATGTGGTACTTCTTGACTGGTTTAGTTCTACAAAAGACTTACAAGTTGGAACAACTCTACGGAGTCTGAAAGATGCACTTTTCAAGGTTAGCAAGTTTCCTTGTTAGTTTACTAAATTGCAAGCCTTCTTTGGTTGTTAGAGGTGTGTTGACTAGTTTATCTTAAGGACAAGAAATTCATTATGCCTTGGTTGTAGATTTTTTTAAAATTTGGATTAAAAGACATTTTGATTTACCAAATAACAGTAAACTTCTCTACATAAAGTAGAATGTTTGAATTTTCAGAAATAGAAATTGTCTGAAAAGAATGTTATTTTTTTGCTTTAAGAATTAGATATTTTCACATTTTTTAAAATAGATTTATTTATTTTTAGAGAGAGGGGAAGGGAGGAAGAAAGAGAGAGAAACATCAATGTGTGGTTGCCCCTCATAGGCCCCCAAAAGGGGACCTGTGCCTGCAACCCAGGCATGTGCCTTGACTAGGAATCGAGCCGGTGACCCGTTGGTTCACAGGCCAGCACTCAATCCACTGAGCCACACCAGCCAGGGCTATATTTTCACATTTTTTAACTGTTGTTCAAGACAGCTGTACCTGAACAACAATAAAAAAATGTGGAAAAAGAAGAATTAGATTATAAAACATAAAGACAAAGGAAGAAGTCACTAAGGAAAAAAGACTGATAGATTTGACTTCATAAAATTAAAATTTAGCTGTGAAAAAATACCATAAAATTAGAGGACAGAAGACAAACAGAAAGATATTTGCAACAAATATGACAGTGATTTAAGACTACCTGAAATCCAAAGAGCTTTTACAAATAAATAAGAAAATTACTTCAGATAAAACGGTAAAATAAGTAGCGGGCACAGACATAAACAGCAGAGAAAATGCAAGTGATAAAATCATAAAAATGGTCAACTTTACTAGTAATCAGAAATGCAAATTGAAACAATGAATGCCATTGTTACTGATCTAATTAACCAAGCTAAAAATGCTGTTTATGTTACTTTCATTGATTGATTTTAGAGCCAGAAAGAGGGTGATAGAGACATCAATCTGTTGTTACATTTATTTGTGCATTCATTGGTTGATCTTGTATGTGCCCTGACTGGGGATCGAGTCTGCAGCTTTAGCGCACCATGACGACAGCCCGACTGACTGAGTGTCCTGGACAGGGGGAAAATACTCGTTTAATTTGTTACATTATTGAACAATGGCGGCACTGAGTGCAGGTGAGAAGGTGGTAAGAGTGAAACGGGGACTGCTGGTAGGGTTGATGGAACGCGTCTCCCAGGAGGGCAGTCTGAAAAGCCTTCAAATAGTTCATGCTTTCAAATAGCAAATCTGGAAACATACACAAGAATAGGTTGGTATATGAAACTGCCAGTCGTTGACCTAGTTTTGACCTACAACATCCTAAGGTATTTGAAGACTTCGTGTATGATAAAAGTGACAGAACAAATCAGTGGGGAAGAAGTGGATTGAAATGAATGGCTGAGCGACAGCCGGCTAGCCAGCAGGTTAAAGAGAAGATCCCTTCCTTATTTCTTAGACCACACTAATCTCCGAATTGGTCAAAGACACACAGAAATGTGTTGAGTGAATCAGAGAACTAGTAGGAAAAAGCATTAGTAGGTATTTTTATTATCTTAATCCTAAATCAAGACATCATTAAGGAAGGTCAATATATCTGTGTTAAAAACATCATAAATGAGGTAAAAATCAAGACAGATTTATAACATGTACGACAAAGACCTATTTTCCTAAATACTCAGAGTTCATTTATTGTTTACTAAGAAAATAACAAACTATATAGAAAAAGGCGCAAAGGATGAAAAT
>VMDR010016901.1:0-20655 GCA_007922815.1 Macrotus californicus | reverse complement strand
AAGTGGAAGCTTGATGTACACATTCCTCCACATTTCTAAACAGAAGGCACACACAGGGTGAAATGATGTTTCCAGGGCAGTTAAGGACTAGAAACCTCACATTTGTCCTTGGATAGGAGTTTATTTTCTCAGACTAAGTCTGGGCTTGACATTCCAGCTGTGCGCCCTTCCACAGCAAATGGATGTGGAGAAGTCTGCCACCAGCCACTGATGGAGAAAACAGCTGCCTCTAGAGTGAGGACAAGCCAGAGGTGGCTGGATATTCCTCTCCACTCTCCTCATCTTTCCCCTCCTGCAGATACAACATGCACACTCCACGCACAGATAAAGGGAAAAGGACTTCCATTTATTGCTAGAAAATTCTATTGAGAATGAGAAAATCTCCTTTAAGTAAATTGTTTAGCCAAAGTTTTCCTTTAGATGATCATTTGCATGGACATCAATTCAAGCATGATTATATTAATTATTTGTGAGTTGTTGCCTGTGTGAATTTGTTCAGTTCCCTGAGAAGTTGGGTGAGTCAGCACATGACCTGGATGAGCTGACTACCACTTGATTTCAGTTATTTGCCTTTGTTGTTTATTCGCATTCCTTAAACGATGCTTATTGTGCACTTTCTATGTGTCAGACCCTGTGTTAGGCACTTGAAAGATAGACATGAATCAGAGATTTAAAGAGTCCACAGTCTAGTCAACAGGAATAGAAGTAGGACCTTTTTTTCTCTATGAGATAAACCATTTCTGGTAGCTTTAAAACAACCACCCAGAATGGTATGATTTAGAAGAATGCTTAACAGCTTTCCCTAATTCTTACCTAGCTACCTGATGTCTGTTATGATGCCTCCAGTTCCACCATGGGTCTTCTGTGGATTCCTCCTTAAAGGCTTTGCGTTCTTGTAGAATTTTATGTTCTAATATAAGTACTCTTCTCTGGCAGGATATTTGTCTTAAATCATTATACAGACAATATCATCATAGTATTATTTAGCAGTTAACTTAGAGCAAGGTCTTAAGAGTAGGAATGCATAAGAAGGAAGGGAGGTCAATAGGAGGGTGAGGGCAGAGGGTTCCAGCTAACACCATTACCAGTTTTATAGTTTTCTGTCTACAAGATCCCTCCCACATTAACTGAACACAACAGTTGATATCTCTTAAAATATTTTCTATAGCACAAAGTATGTGCTGTGCGTGGTCATTCCACAGAGAAAGGAGGACAAAAAGTCTCGTCCCTCAGCTGCTGTGAAATGAAAACAGATCCCAGCTTAGATCCAGCTAATCTCCCACACACAATTTACAAGTATTGCTTTTCTTACAGTTTTATGCTTTCAAAATATTCTATAATAAACTTTTTAATTAATTTTTTATTGTTGTTCAAGTACAGTTTTCTCCATTTCCCCACCCCCCCTTCCTCCCCAGCCATCCCTATCTCCCACCCTCGATCCTGCCCCCTTTTGGTTTTGTCCATGTGTCCTTTATACGTGTTCCTGGAAACCCCTCCCCCTTTTCTCTATTACCCTGATTTTATAATAGAATGGGAGGGACCACTAAGAAGTGGGAAACTTGCTGCCACGTTGTGTGTTGATGAGGTTTTTGATTAAAATGTCATAAACACAGTGTACTAGCTTAAGGCATATTTATTAACTCATGAAGCTGAAAAGGATACAGGAGTGCCTCTGTTGGGAGACAGTTCTTCTTTGTTATTATTCAGGTTTCTGCATGTGCTATAAGCAGAAACAATGATTATTTTTTCCCGTACTTTTTCAAGAATGTTTGTATAGTGAGTAGCTGGTGTCTCACTCTGGAACCAAGGATAAATAGGCTTATTGCTCATTATAAAAGATCTGAGTTGCCTAAGCTTAGAGTTACTGTTCTGTAATGCAACTAACTGTGTGTGCAGGTGGCACTTGGCCCTCTTTACATCATCAGTGGAAATTGGTACTCAAGGAACGGGGCAAAGAAAATATGATACTGTGGCTACTATTATGGGTATGGGTAATAAAGTTATCTGTCTCTGTACCAAGAGTTTCATGTCTTCTACTTAGCATCCATGAAATTGGCAGGCTAAATTGTCAGCTTGTGAGTAGGGTAAAATATCAGACTCTTCATAGTTGTTGTCAACTCAAAGGATCAAAGTAAAGATAAACTACTGGAATCAAGATATCAAATTTATTCCCTCCAGGACTATCTTTATCTCTATCTCTGCTATGGGCTAATTCTTTTATGTCTCCTGCCCTCAAATTCCTGTGTTGAGATCTAATCCCTAATGTGAGAGTATTTGGAGATGGAGTCTTTGAGAGGCGATTAGGTCGTGAGGACACAGTACTCATGAATGGGATTAGTGCCCTTGCAGAAGAGATCCAAGAGGCTCCCTCTCCTTCCTGCCATGTGAGAACACAGTGAAAAGATGGCTGTCTATGAACCAGAAAAATGGGTCTTTACCAGATATCAAATACACTGGCATGTTGACCTTGTACTTCTCAGCCCCAAGAAACTGTTAGAAATAAATTTCTGCTGTTTGTAAGCCACTCAGTCTGTGGTATCTTTTTATAGCAGCCTGAATGGACTAAGACAATACCTCATTCACTTACTTCTGCCTATTCCTGTTCAGCTTGAGTCTGTAGACAGGGAGGAAAGATAGCGTTTGTCAGTCTCAAATCTGTTCTCAGCTCCACTGCCCTAGAGTTGTTGACATTCAAATGTGCCCAGAGGAAAGTGCTTATTGGCCTTACGTATATATCATGGGCTCCTTTGACCAACGTTTATTGTGTGGGTATATACTTATGATATACTCAGTAAGACTATATCTCTGGAGATCATGTTTTTGAATATGATAATTCTTATAAATATATTCTTTAACATGAACATATTAATGAAGAAAATATTAATATATATTATTCATATTCAAAACTTCATGCTTATAATATGTCTTTGTATGCTCCTCAACATCCCTCCTCTCTCCACCCTTCAATATTTAACTATAGCAGAGATCTGGGACCAGAGACCAGAGCAATATTTCTTAAACGTTCGTTAGAAAGGTAAAATAAAATGGACTAGCTAGCATTAAATAGCTAAAAGAAAAGTACATTTGGTGAAATTATTTGGAAAGCTAATCATTTGATTAGGCAAAGTCAGCGAGTGCTCCCCCTGCCCCGTTTTCATCCTCACTTATATTCACATTTCTCCCCCACTCCCTTATTTCTGTGTGTGGTTGTCTCTTGAGAGAACAGAGACCACGTCTGTGTTTCACATGCAGTAAGTGCTTGCTTAATACAAAACCTTTAAATGTCCAGAAAAGAAAAGCTCACCAGGCTCTTCTCCTGGGAATCAGCAGGATGCTTTAGGAAGGAAACACCAACAAGATTCTTCAAATTCTGAGACATACTATTCCAAAGAATGATGTTCTTGTAGCTAGAAAAAGAATCTCATAAGTTTCAAAGATTTGAGATTTTATTTCCCTGTTCATTAATTCTCAGTTTCAAGTAACTTGTGAAAACATAGCTCATTTAAACCAATTAGAATAAAGTTTCCTGTTAAATTTTCTGTGAATCACTGAGGTCTCATTAAAATAAGCTCCATAACCTCTTTTTGGAAGTACTCCTCTTTGCTTGTGTGCCTTCTCTTGCCAATTTTATTTCAAATCCTTAGCTCAAATACTGAAATTCTTAATGAGTCTTTGTTTAATGTTGATGGTAATGTTCAAGGGTGGTTTGATATGACTTCTCATACTTACTGTTGCCCTTCTGTCTGTGCTAAGGGGGAAGAGAGGCCAAGGTCCTGAGCTGTCAGCCTCAGGACAAAGTGGAGCCAGTTTGGCTTCTGCAGAATTAGTGAGTCATGCATGGTGCAGTCACAGATCTCCAGGGCCTCAAGCCCATGAGCTGCTCAGCTGAGGGAAAGAGCTCTGTAGCAGCAGATGGGACCAGCCAATAGGATTTGGGCTCACTTTACTGGCCTTGGTCTGTTTTTCTTTTGTGGATACCTGCAAGATATACATATATATCTTTAAACCTGTTTTCCAGTGATGATGAAGCTGTTGTGATTTACCAACCATGATGATGAAAGTGGCCTCAGGAGACAATGTCTGTCGCCTCAAGTATCTGTGAACCCCAGACTTGCTTGTAAATTACCTAACTCTAACAATGTGAACTTTTCCTGGGAGTGTTTATACCGCCACACTGAGATGCTCATGCATTGCACTAAATCAGCCTTATAGGTTACTTGGAATTACTACACTTGACCCAAACCACATTTCCTCACAATATAAAGTCTAGTATGTGGGGTAATCCAGAGTAATCCAGTGCAGAGTAATCCAGAGAAAATCTCCTCTGACTCTCATACAGACATCTGAAAAGCTTCTGTTATTGGCACATCCATCCCCGGAAGTAATTTGACTCTTAGTTCTTACTGACAGAAAATAAGATTATGCCATGGTTGGTGTGGCTCAGTTGGTTGGAGCATTGGTCACAGGTTCCATTCCTGATCAAGGGACATACCCAGGTTGCAGGTTTGATTCCCAGTCGGGGTGCATACGAGAAGGCAGCCGATCTATGTCTGTCTGTCTTTCTGTCTGTCTCCCTCCCTGCCTCCCTCTATCCCCCTTCCTTTCTCTCTTAAAGCAATGAAAAAATGTTCTCAGGTGAGGGCTAAAAAATAAGAAAGAAAATAAAATTATGTTTGGGCCACAAAGTCTTTATATCACCCCAATGAACAATAGCCAGGAAGTCAATGGGTCTTATCTTCATAGATTTACATTTACAGTCTAACTGATTGCATGAGATGTTAGAATTCTGAAGGCCTATGCAGAAGGGCTATGTAATTTTCTCATCAGCATAACTTATCGCTTAGAATATTTTGCTGATAGTATAAACCTATGTCTTATTTTGTTTTATTTCTGATAGCTCTAACTTTGGGATATTTCTTGATCAAAGCAAGTCCAATCTTTTCTTTGAACAATGGAACAGAAGTTTATTAACAGATATCAAATATCTCAACTAGTAGTTTAGCAACCTGAGAAATAGTCAGACATTAGAAAGTACTAGAAAATAAGCCTCACAAAATACTTAAAAAACAAAGAATAACAAAAGAAAAACATTGAGAACAAAAAACATCTACTTGTTGGAAGAACAACATTCAATGAGGAGAAGAAACTCAAAGAGAAAATAAAGAGAAGGAACAGTTATGACCAATTACGAGAGTTTTTACAGGCTCATTCAGTTATTTAAATAAAAAAAATTAAATCTACAAACTAAGAAATCTTACCAATTAAAGACAGGATGAGCCTAATCTAATAATAAATCAGAAGGTTTAAGTACAGGGCACAAAAGAGAATTAACATATGATATTACTCCTACTTTTAACAATTATATATAGTATTTATGCATTAACTTCCTAACTGTCCAAATTAATCTGGACATCTGATGAATATTTGCAATCTATGTTTGTTAATAATACAGAGGCAAGAAGAAAACTTTAGACCAGGCAATTTAAGACTCAGTATGCTTAGCGTGTGCCATCAAGAGAAGCTAAGTAGGGGATGGATCTTTGTTTCCCTGGATGAACTTGAGCTAAACATTGATAAGACCTTAGTATTTTTGTAGGCTGAATATCTGTGGCTCCAAGAAAATGAGGTTGTTTCATTCCTATTTTGGATTATTATATGGACATATAAGAAGGAAATTAGTGAAGAATTATTATCTGACTGTACCGAATGCCTAAGATGCATAATGCCAGTTCAGCAAAAATTGATATGCATCTGTTAAATTTTATTTTTATTCTGTTGTACTTCCCATTTTTATTTTCTCCTCCTTTCCAAAGTTTACTTTTCCATGTATATCCTGATTCTGTCCCAACAACATTTAATTAGCCAGTTATCAGACCTTTACATTGTTAGCACTCTCAAGGTAAGGGGGGAGGTGAAATTGGAGGCAAACCCTCTGGAAGACTGAAAAATGCACAGTGTTTTCCTCAGAAGGTAAAAACCCTTAATTCCCTGATTCAATTTAGTTTCTGCAGCAATAACAGACAGTGGCTGAAGCAAACTGTGAAATGACTCACCTGTTTCAAAGCAAACATGCTAAGCCCACTTGGTGGCAGAGAGATAAAAGTGCTAAATCCAGCAGACAGTGGGTAACTATTTCCTTAGTGACCTGTGAAGAAAGGCACATTCCCCTGCTGGCTCCTGCCTACAGACATGCTAGTCTGACATCTTCCCAGGTCTGCTTTATAGAGATAGAATGGCCCCCCACTTAGCACTGAGGCCAACTCAGCCTGCTCTAGTGGAAGTTTTAAAGATAGTGACTCTTTCTTTTTCTTATGGAAAGTAGAGACATAAAACTCTAAGATGCATCTAGGTCCTGGGGGTTTTGTCTGGGCCAGCCTTCTCAAAGCACACGTGTCTGCACCTTTCACACCTGCACATCATTGCGTTGCCCAATTCTAATAATAGGAAGTCAAATGCCACATGAACACTGGGCAGAGAAACAAGGCAGAGAGAACAGACAAGCCCTGGCGAGGCCTCTCTAACACCAGGGCACACATAGTGCCCTGGGCCGTCCAAGGGAGGTGTGACGTTGTTTACTAGGGAGAGTGCCTTCTGCAGCCTGGCTCCCTACGCCCTGTCTGGCCTATGAAATTTGATCTAAATCACAGGAGGCAAAAACATATTACTCTGACCACAATTCACATTCCGTAGGAGGAGACAGGATTAGAACATTTCTATTCTTGCCCAATGCTGCTAAATTTAAAGTCAATAGAACTGTTAACTGCCATCTTCCTCCAGAAGACCAAAGGCAAGCATCATTTGCTGGTGGCAAACTACTCTGAAATATTATTAAGAGCTGTATGGTTGGGCAAAGGAAGAGGAGAGGTAATAAACAGTCCTAAACTCCTAGCTAAGGCTGCTAGCAGTGCCACTTAGAGTAAACACCTTCATTTATGGCTTCATTCATGCCCTCAGCCATTCATTTATTCGTGTATTTATTTATCCATTCAGCAATCATTTATTAAGCTTCTATAACATGACCAGTCCCAACCCTAGAGAGGGTAGTAAAGGAGACAGGCACACATATAAAGTAACTGTTCTCCGTTATGTATCTGGTCTGCTAATGCTCCCCTATCTTCCAGTTCTGCGTCCTTCCTCAGTTACTCTCAGGTCTGGAGCCTTCCCTTTTTTGGTCATTTAAGGATCCTCCCCATAATTTGAAAGGTAGCTCAAAAGCATTCGTTTAGCCTTTCTTTCCTCTTCAGGAAGCCCATATGGATTTACCAGGTGGATCCAGGAGGCATTTTGCAGAAAACTTTATTATTTTTTTTTCAGACTTCTTCAGACTGCAGTCCCCACCCTGAATAACCTAATTCTATGTCAAATAATTTTTTTAGGTTATGTGTAATTTCATGAGGATATCAACCCCTTGACCAGTTTTCCCAACCTTCTCATACCATGTGGGACTTTCAGTGACTTAGATCTGTTATCGAGCAGGTGGGGATCTCTGATCTCTGTCCAGATCTCTGTGCTGGACATCTAAGAGGGAATCACCTCCTCTGCTATTCATCACGAGACCACTAAAGGTTCCTGGAGAGAAACATGGGAAGGAATTGTGGCTATTAAGGCCATCGTTGGATTTAACTTTTATTTATGCTGGTCCACCAGCCTGAGGGAACTAAATTCTGAGGGTTATTTTCCAACTCCTGCTTGAAATAATATTATATATTATTTTACAAAGGCTAAGACACTGGACTCTGGGTGTAAGGAATGGCCCTGAACTTACTGCTCTACCTGACCCTGACTGATCAGCAGCATGAAAGAAGAACCCAGGAGTCCTACTCTTTCCTCCAGTCTTACCAAAGCTGATTGATTGAAGGCTAGTAAAAGTTCCTCTCTGCAATGTCCTATGCCTCCCTCCCTTCTCCTGTATCCACCAATGGCTGGTATAGTGGGTTCAGATTTGGGGTAAAGTATCTCTCAAGCATGTAGAATTTAAAGCTCTTTGCTTATTTCTACGTGTCTGTCTTTCCCCAGAGAAACTGAAGGCAAATCATTAGGGAAGTGGGAAGAGATACTAAAAGATTAGACTTTACATTGTAGTTTTGACAGGGTGACAGCTGCGGGAAATGCTGAGAAGTGATCTCTTAGAATAGAATTCTATGGACAAAATGTTATTTACACAGAAAAAAAAAAAAACTAGAGGAAAGAATGAGAGTTACTTGCACTTGACAGCAAAGAATTCGGTGATTCTACAGTGTGGTGATCTGCACCAGGAAGAAACAAGTCCCCGCCCAGGCCTCCTGTCCCCAGGCCCTGGTCTGGACGCGGCCTGAAACAGGAGACTGAGCTTCCAACATATTGAAATTGCATCAACTGAAATGTTATTTTCTTTCCATGGAAAAATTATAGCAGAGATTAGTATGTGATTTAGTGCATTTCAAAAGAAAGCAAACATTTATTGCAATAAATAACGGTTAAATAGGTCTAATAATATTCTAAAAATACTCTCTCGTGAATTGCGAAAATAGTGAAACTTCTTTTTCACCATGCCTGCCTTCTCACAGAGCGTTAGTTTAACGAGTAGAAATTTTGACTGCTAATTCAAGGTCTGGGCTATCACTGCGTGACCCCGGGCTCAGCCCCTAACCTCTCTGTGACCCCATGTCTTTCGCTGCCCAACAGGGTACTTTTCTCTTTTCTCAGTGAGCATGTTCTGAGATAAGTAAAATAATAAAGAGGTTTTATCCCTTAGAAGACATGATGCTAACAGATACAAGTTTCATTCTCATACACAATTCCTTCTAAATAATCCTACCCTCATGTCAGTTGAGATAAACACAGATGGGTTCCATAAGATAAAAAAGGTAAATACCAATATCTTTCTTTTTCGCTCTTTGGCACCAACCCCCCCTTCTCTGACCTCTCCTCTGTGTGCCTTCCCTATGGGTCTAATATGCTCCATCATTATCAGCTTGTGGTGTTCACACGCTGCAATCACTTTGGGTTGAGCTGTCAAAAGCTTTGTCTGCAGAGCTTTTGAAAAATGCTATTTCCCAGACTCCACCCCTGAAGTCCTGGCTTAATTGGTCCCAGGTGGAACGTAGGCAGCCCTCATTTTAAAGACTCACCAGGTGGATCCAATGTGCTGCCAGACAAGGACAAAAATGTCGAGTGGTTGATGCTGAGGGGCGTTTTCAGTTACAGGTGAAGAGAGTTCAAAATAAAATTATTGATGCCCCTTCCACAAGAGAAGCTGAGCTGTGCTCCTGATGGCCTAAGGTGTAACTTACCATGTTATCAAAATTGGCTAGTTGCAAGTGAAGTTCTGCCTTTAATTCCGTGCTTTCAGTTAGGTTGATTGTATTATTTATCCCTAAAACTGGAATTCACTCCTTTGGGAGTGAATTATGCTGATACAACCAGGCAAACTGGGACATATAAGACACTCTAATTATGGGAGATGTTTCTAATTGGGAAATACAGACTTTTGGGATGCAACTTACTCCCCCTTGAACAGATTAATTTCCTCATTTATAAAATTAGCATAATAATGTGTAGCTTTCAAATTGGGTGAAGTATAAATATAGACATTTATATGAAAGACCTTTGTAAACTCTGAATTCCTATTTAAGCACTTTATATATTATTATCTGAGCCAAAATACTTGCCATCAGGGAGACGGAGATATTAGGAGGTGTGAAGAGAGGAGATTGACAACTATCATTCAGCATGACCCTTTCTCTCTAAATCCTGCTGTGAATTTGGAAGCCAGAGGAGCCAGAGGGAGGGATTCATAAATCCCTGTCCAAGGCGTCCCCCGTGGCCTGTCATGTAAGGCGTCACTCATCTAACCTGTCAGGTGTCTTTTGCTAAACATCGTGGCTCGGTTATTTCTTAGGGCATCAAGGAGAATTTACAGTTGCAAAGGGGTTTAATAACTGCAACCAGTACTGTATATCTATACCATGCTTCACAAATTGAAAGACAACATAGCTTGGTGAAAGCATGGCCTTTAGAGATGTCCACCACTGCCTGCTTCCGTGATAGTTTCTTCAGTTTTCTCGTTCTGAGTTTTCTTATGGGAAAATGAAGATAACAATGTTCTCATCCTAAGTTTGTTTGAGGGTTGACGTGGAAATGTCAGTGTCTAGCACATGAAATAAACAGAGTAAGTGGCAGCTGTTGCTATTTTCACCATCAGTATTGGCTCCTGATTCTTCAGCAGCCCATGAAATGAATGGAGAAGGTTGTGGGAGGAATACGTCTAACAAAAAGCAGATGAGAAACGAGGGAAGAGGAGAAAAGAAAGGACAATTATCTCTATTTTACTAATAGAGATAAATGAGTGGGTACTGAAACTCAGGTTCATTAGTGCAAATGGCATACTGCGTTACGGTTTAGAATATAAGTCTGATGACTTCATTATTAGAGCTCAGGGAGGTTAGGAAAATTTTTTGAAACCCAAAGGACAGAGTGGCAGAAGGATTTCCTTTGTCTGGAAGCCCCATATTGATGGTATCGCATTGCAGGTGTGACGTAGAGCCACAGCCTTTTGCACCCACCATGCTCCCTTCTGCCACCCTGTCTTTTGGAGTTAATTTCCTAACCTCCCTGGCCAAGCATATTTTACTTCCATGCAGTACAATACAATCCTTAGCATTTAGCTATAAAATGAAATATCTCCCAACACATTTAGATAATTTATTTGCAGTGAAAATGTTTTTGTTGCCTAAACCCAGATTAAATTGAGCTTTCTCCTCTTTTCCAATACAAGAGAAGTACTTGAGGGAAGTGGTTGAGTATTGATGGAGTCTGAACTGGCATGAAAAAATGCAGTGATAGACACAGAAGAACAGGAAGAGACATCAGAGGTTTTCACAGCAGAGGTTAGAAGGGACCAAGGAAAAAGTGCCCCTTCTCTGCTCTATCCCAGGGACATGAGATGGGGGAATTAACACCATTGATTCTATGCAATCTAGTGGTTTTTGCTTATGGGCATTGATGTGCTCCTTGCAAAGAGGGTATATCCCTGCTCCTCTATTTTGGGGTCACGGGGTGGGTGGATGTTGTTGCTAATACTCTATCTGGCTCATGGGTTTCTGTATTTAAGTCACAAAGGATTAATGGGTTTTCCAACCATGCAAAGTTTGTCACCAAGAGTGTAAGAGGAAAAAAATCACTATGATCTTATAGAGAATCTTTTATTGTTAACTAAACTTGACATTGAAATATCAAAATAAACATGAGACTAAGTCTCCTGTGTGGCACAGTGACCTGTAATTTTCAGCTCACTGAGCTTTATAAATTTTAGCTGTTAAATTCATAGATGAGTAAATGAGTTCAGTTGTCCTGAGACAGAGCTACAAGGGTAGATACCTTACTATAAGGTTAGATACCAAATTTGAATCTACATTTGAGGACTGTGTTGGGAGAAACTTGGACACCATGTTTTTCCACACTATCAACCCATGCCTTCTCCAAGGATCAGTTCATTATAGCTAAATTTGTTGCCCTCTTACACTAGATAGCCACACACTCTCAGGAATTTTGTTATATGCTAAGACTCTGGTTTAAAACTAAAAGCATGTAGGGTCTGACCCAAATTCACCACCTCTCTTGCACATCTCTCTCCTCCTCACCCCAACCTCCGTTTCTTCTTTGCTTATTGTATTCATTTTTTTTTCTGTTGTTTTAAAGCTGTATGCATTATGGAATTTGCTGCTGGAATACTCCTTTGATAAAGAAGCAGAGTGGGCCAAACCAATCAACCAACCAGGTTGGTGGCCTCCAGCAAAAGAGAGCTGCCAACAAAATAACGAGACCTATGGAAAGGGGAAAACCATAGAGTTGAGCTCTGACACCTCCAGGTCATTTGTAATCAAAACAGAAAGTTAGCAGAAGCCGAGGTTGATTTACGTCCTCCCCTCCCGTCCCCTCTCTCTTTCCTTACTTCTTTTCCCTTTCCTTTCTGTACACAACACACACATTACAGAACTCAATGAAAGCTTAATGGCAATTCCATACCAACTCTTAATCTATCCAAATTACCAGGTTCCAATTGCCATATGCCAAGGTACCAGCAAGCTTCCTGGTGCCACCCAGCAATTCACAGTGGTAATGCTGGTAAGACGATCGCTGTGCCTCTGCTGCAGTTTGCTTTATAAACTCCCCTTGCTTATGGTTTTTTCCCTTTGCAATAATGAGCCCCTTGGTGCTAAAACGGAGACCAAGGAATGGAGAAGGGATTCCAGACTAAATGTGAAAAGGAGAGGAAAATAAAACACCCATTTTAAAATCATAAGGCAGGAAAAAACGGGGACAGGAACCAGTCGCTAAAAATACTGTTTTAAGGACTCGTGGCAACCAGAAATTTACTTTGTACATAAAAGACAGCTGCATTCATTGATTGGAAACTAAATAAAAATTGTAGCATGCATTTCTGTTTTTCTTGCTTTGATTTTTAATTACAAATTTAATATTGTTTTCATCAATTTTTCTGTTATTTGGTCATTTTCTACTTTAACTATGAAAAGATTCTCCTGTAAACTCAATATATGAATTGTATGAATTATACAACTAGGACAGAGAAAAACTTTTTAACCTACCCCTTCATATTTCACTTCTTTTTTCTCTTGGTCCTTAAAGAGCTACTCAGATCCTCTCATCATCAGATATAGGCCCCTTTGTCATTTAGAGGGTAGCAAATGCCCCACCACACTCTCAGACTTCATCTCTGTTTCTTCTGTAGTGTCCCTTTCACTTAACCTCCTTGTCATTTCCTCCGATCCTTGCATTCCATACATGTTTATGCACTAGGAGTAGAGGCAGTGACCAAAACAAGAACACACATCCCAGCCCTGACTTGAATGGGCAAAGAGATAGACGATAAAGACAATAAATATTTACAATATGTTGCATGTTTTATGGTGATAGGTGAAGGGAAAAAAAAACAACAAATAAAGGTCATATTGATGTTGTGTTTGCTGTTTTGATAGAGTAGTCAAGGACTGCCTCCCTGAGAAAGTGGTCCTATCACCCCAGTGATGAGAAGACAGGTGATGTCACCATGCTTGCTTTCTTTTACAGTCTCAACTAACCCTCAACTTCCAACTAGATTTTGCACAACAGATCAAGGAACAGTGTTCTTGTTTAACATGTTCTGTGTTCACTGTCAGAGGCAATGTGAGGAAAGCAAAGTAACAGAAATAAAAGACTTTTTTATTTATTTGTCACTTCAAACAGGTTTTTACCTTCTTAGGGTAGAAATAAACTATATGAGTCACCATATGCTTTAAGAACTTAGCATAAATCATGCTATTTAAGAGCTACTCACCATGACTGGGTGGTCAGAAAAAGCTTCATCTAGTAGCTCATTTATAACCTGAGCTTTGAAAGAAATGACATAGGTGACCAGCAAAAAACATTTGACGGGAGTAGTGTAAAAAGGCTTTTTTAGATGCCAATTTCTCAATAGAGTTTTTAAATAATCTATGGGTTAATGCATTTAGAGCTCAAGAATAGTTTCCAACTTTTTCTCCAAGGCTCTTCCCTCTCAGCATACATTGTCTCCTTTCCTCATGCCTATTTTCTCTTTGATGAGATAGATAATTATGAGTTCAGTGTTCAGGACCATTTTCTTTTCCGTTGTGTTTTTGCTGAATGTTTCATGAGCAACAGACCCTGCATAGGCTACTGACATGATGAAGGCCGTGATCCTCTACTCAGGGAACTACTAAACTGGTAACTGTACAGTTAGGGTAGGGAATGCCCTTCTTTCTCAAAACACATTCTTCCCTGATGTTTTCACTGAGCATATGACCACTTAGAGTGGAGGGGGGAAAGCTGCATGTCCAGTTTCTTTCACAGGTAAAGATAGCCTGTTCTGGCCAATGAGTAGTAAAAAGAAGGGACATAACTCTTAAAAATCTATCTGTAGTTGATTTCCCCTTTTGAGTGGTAGAGAACTAGTCTACCTACCATAAACAAGTAGAAAACTAGATAAAATATACTAAACACTCTTTCAGACATTGAGAGAATAGGCGGAGCTGGACTATGACCACTGAGAAAAGGGAAACAGGTAGAGCCAACTATTGACCTCGCTTTCTGCCTGTAGAATATGAGCCAGGAGGTAAGATCCCAAGCAGAGCACACAAAAGCTTGCTGAAGTGAAAGACAAATTTCAAGTTTGGGGGAGGTTGAAGCAACCAGAATTTGTAGGACAGAGTATTGGAGAGGAGCAATCTGTGCGGAGAAACGTGCATAAAGATCCCTTTAACTACATGTGTAGTCAGTGAACTCCACGAAAAGCAACTGCTAAGGGGAAATACCTAGTGGGCAACTATGCTAAACAACTCTTAGAGCTTGAGTAGGGTTGAGAGATGTTCAAACTTCCACCTAGAAAGAGAAATCTTATTAAACTCTCAGATATTTGAATAAAGAACCTAGAAGGATCATGGCTGGGTAGTATGGCTGAATAAGTCCTTGAGCAAAGGCTACTCTAAACCAACCCTAAACAAGCTTAAAATTAAGCTTTAAAATTCAAGCTTTGCAAGTTACTTAATTGTCTATAATAAGACTACTTCAACACAAAAGGAAGAAAACATAGTAAACACTTAATATTATAATATTCATAATAGGATATTTAACAAAAATTTGCTAGATAAGCAAACAGTAAATTGTTATCACAAAATAGAAGCAAATACAAGGGGAACCAGAATCACATTGATGATAAAGTTAAAAGAGAATGATTTTAAGTCAACAATTATAAATATGATCAGTAGCTCCTAAAGAACATGATGATAATAAAGAAGTAAATAATTAAAAAGAAGTTCTAGAGGCAAAAATGCAATATCTAAAATAAAAACGTGCTTAATAGAATTAATAGCAGATTAATACTGTGGAAGAAAACATGAGCATGAAGACACAACAATAGAAAGTATCTAAATTGAAGCACAGAGACATAGAAGAAAAATTGAAGGGACTCGGTGACCTGTGAGACACCAGCCGTCTAACCCATGTGAGACTTATTTCCCAAAAGAAGTGAAAACAAAGGTGCATAGATTTTTTTGAGTAAATAATGACAAGAAATTATAAATTTAATTCTAGTTTCTGATTATTTGCTAATAGGACATAGAAATACAGTTTATTTTGGTATATCAATCTTCAGCTTAACTTCCTACATTCACTTATTAGTCTTAAAGCCTTTTTTATGAATTCCGAACAATTTTATATATAAATGATCATATTGTCTGCAAACACAATACATTGAACGTCTTACTTTCCAATCTATGTGCCTTTTATTTCTTTTCTCTTTCTTGCTTCATTGCATTGGCTAGGGCCACCTAAACAGTGTTGAATAAAAATGGTGAGAGTGAACGTTCTTGTCTTTTTCCTGACTGTAGGGAAATGTATTCAGTCTCTCACCATGAAGCATGATGCTAACTCTAGGCTTTTCATGGATGTCCTTTATCAAGTTGAAGAAGATCTCTTCTCTTCTTAATTTGATAAGAATCCTATTGAAAAGGGTGTTGAATTTTATAAAATGATTTTTAAACATATATGAAGGTGATCTTTTTTTTTTTTTTTTCTTATTTAGTCTGTTAATAGGAGCCAGGGTTTTGGTGATTGAGCATAAAAGAACTAATGGAAACTTTCTGGTATATAGAAAATTTCTAGATCTTGATTATGTTATTGGTCAGTATTTGTCAAAATTCAATCAACTGTAAACTAAGAATGTGTGTACTTTTTTATATGTATATTATAACTCTACAAAGTTAATTCAGAAATACATCTGGAATGTATTCTTTTTCCTTTATCTTGTATCTTCCTCCATCCCATTGCCTAGCATTCATGTATAATGACTGAAGCTCTTGTTGCTATTTTATACCGTTGCAATAGGAGCCACGCACAAGAGAAGCCTGAGTTTCTGAGGTCTCTGAGGAGTTAAGCTGCCTTACTTATCCCTGTGCTGTGCTGCCCACTATATTTTTACTAAAACAAATGCATAATAAATAATAGATTTTAAGCCACAGTTATAGTTTGGCAAAGCTAATTTTAAATGATATAGTAACTCAGTATAGTATGACACCGTAACAATTTGATGGAGATGGAATGCTAAGGACATTCAGCAAAGTTCACAATGAGTTACGAGTTGGGTTTTAGTAAAGTCTTGGCCAGAGTGAGAGGGCAAGTGCGGCATTTAAAATGAACCTTAGGAGTGGACATAACTTCAGCAGACAAATGTGGTAGACAAGCAGCCCAGGCAAAGGATTGTTATGAAGAGAGGTATGTATTATGTTGGCCAAAAAGTCCATTTAGATTTTTTCATAAAATAAAAGACACATTTTTCATTTTCATCAATAACTATTGATTTGGATATTGTGAGTATGTCAGCTATCTCTTGCTATTGACTTCTAGTGGGTAGAGCCCAGGGTACTGCTAAACATCTTCCAAAGCATGAGACAGCCCCATAACAAAGAATTATATGGCCAAAATGTCAATAGCACCAAGAAACTTTGCAAACCACTTTTGACATGTTCGATCAGTCACAGCACCTTCTCCATACACTGCAAAAATCTTTTCTATGTGTGTATGTTTCAGTTGCATTTATACCTTTCTTGAAATAAGAAAGCATAATATGCCCAAAATGTTCATATCTTCTTCTGTCTTCAATATTGAAATGGCTGCACAAAAATTCACCAATTTTGATAAGTTTTTTTTTTAATGCACACTGATATGACAGCTGTCACAGTAAAATCTAACAAAATTGTTTCGAATGAAGTTAAAGACAAATGAGCACTACTAGAGCCATTGTATAGAAAAAACGAAACAAACTCTTTGGCCAGCCCAGTAGATGATGAGGTGTGGAAGCAATCAGACGGCATAAGAAACACACAGGAGAATAGGACAGAGGGCTAAACAGTTATGTGGGAGTGCTCTGAATGCCGGTATAGAGAGTTTGGGTGCCTTGAGCAGTGGGATAACAGAATGGAAATTATACCTTTAAAAATTAAACTGTGGCAACCCAGACCGGAGAAGATAAACTCAAGGAAAATGAAAGGCGTGCATAAGAAGCAAAACATTAAGTTTAGTTGAAACATAGGATACAGGAGGAGATGGGGTGGAAATAGACTAGAATAACAACTTTGAATACTAGGCTTGGTGTAAAGTTAAATCTTTTAGAAACATAAGTGATTATTTCTGACTTGAAATAAAATCAGCTTGCCTATGGAATGACATGGCAGTTGTATTTTAGAATGACAAAGGCAATTGTGGACAAGAATAAAAGATGGATATCTACTAACATAGTCCATCTAAGAGTAAATAAGGGCTAGGACCAGGACAAGAAGTGGGCTATTGGCTTTAATGACTAAATCAAGAAGATCTGGAGAATGATTACAGATGGGGGACCCTGAGGAAGGGAGGGTCAAGACTGGCTTTGAGGGCACAAGCCTGAGATGATCACTCAACCAGGGATGACGCAACAAATGTGCTAACACCAGAGGTATAATTCCTCTCCCCAAACATGGGCTCTGACATGCCTCTGTGGAAAAACTAAATTATTCTGCCTGTATTGAAGCATGGAAAAAGGGAGAGGGGGGCAAAATGCAAAATCATGAAATGAGAGTAGAAAAGGAAAAATACTGGTGTTTG
The DNA here is from genome assembly GCA_007922815.1 of Macrotus californicus. Classification (NCBI taxonomy): domain Eukaryota; kingdom Metazoa; phylum Chordata; class Mammalia; order Chiroptera; family Phyllostomidae; genus Macrotus; species Macrotus californicus. Next base: position 3,021 of record VMDR010016901.1, on the reverse strand, counting down.
ATTTGATTAAAGGTATCAAGGTATTGTGTATAGATATAGAAAGAGGTAAATATTTCCCAGCACTTTCAACTGCAAGGAACTGAGCAATAATATTCAATAGAAATGAGCATACTAGCATCTAGATCCTGGCATATAAATACCACTTCTTTTTTTCTCTAAAATAAAGTGGTGATTCTGGGAGAAATGCTGATTCTAGCCTTGGGGCAGGAAAAGTTTTAGATGTTCTGGAAACTTCTTGTTGTGCCAAAAATTAAGGGTGTGCTAAAAATCTGCTGGGGCCATGTCAAAATTACACAGGAGCCAGCTTGCAGGGACCTTCCACTGGCCAGACTTAGATAATTTTGAGCATCGAAGTGAAAACTGTCATTAATATATTATAACATACCAAATAAGAAAATAAATTAATGAATTGATACTTACAAATAAGAACAAATGAATTAATAAATGTGACGAGCAGAAAGGAAAAACCCTCTTTGACAGGAGAATGCCATCTAATGATAGAGGCGGTATGACAGAATTTGAAAATCTTCATTTTGCAGTCATTGTAGTCATAATTGATTCAGCAAAGAATCATCAGTGAACACTAAGATCTTTGGTTAAAAGATAGGAAGCTAGTCAGGAAGCTAGATATTCACAGTCTTGGAGTCACTTTTTAAAGATTTTATTTATTTATATTTTTACAGATAAGGGAAGGAGGGAGAAAGAGAGGGAGAGAAACATCAGTGTAAGAGAGAAACATCAGAAATTTCGATCGATTGTCTTTCAAGTGCACCCCGACTGGGGACCCTACCTGCACCCCCTACATGTGTCCTGACAAGGAGCTGAACCAGCAACACTTTGCTTTGTGGGATGACACCCAGCCAACTGAGCCACACTGCTCAGGGCTGAGAGTCACTTTTTAATTACACAGAGAGAAAAATAACTTTATAAAGAAGCAACCTAGAGACCATCAACTTAACTAAGCAATTCAGTTTAACATTATTAGTAAAGGGACAAACTGATATCAAGTGTCTTATTTTAGAGATCACCTATGTAGCATTTCTACCAAATGCGTTCAGTTTAAATCTATTCATGAGGAAACCACCATATAAATTCAAATTAAGGAATGTTCTTAAAAATTACTGGCCTGGACTATTCCAGAGAGATTAATGAATCCAAGTGAAAGGTATATAGATATTTATTGAACTATTCTTACAACTTTCCTTTAAGTGAGGGAACATAACACCAAATAATTCTCCAAAAAAAAAAATTATAAAGGATCAATAGGCCCTGAGTTGAATGCCTACAGTATATTCATGTAAATCAAATGGATTATGTTTTATGCATGCTCAATCCCATCCTACCTTCATTTTTAGGAGCATTTAGTTTCTGGTTATCACTTGTGTTGCAGGTTAAAAAAAGTGTGTTTGCTAGATGCCAAGTGAATGAATAATATAATGAATAAGAAAAACAGTCATGAAGAAAAATAAGTATATATGTGAAAAGCATATCATTAGTTGCATAGCAAAATAAGATTATGAAACATCATTGATAATTAGGAGATCCTACACAATCTAGAGCATAAAGGACATCTGCCATGTGTGGCTGCTCAGAATCCTATGAGCACTCTTGTTACACTTGGTGAAACTCCCACCTTATGTGTTGCTCTTCTTCAAGACAGATGACAGAGCACCCTCCCCTAGATTCACTTTTAGGTGGGGCATAGGCAGATAACTGGGTTCTGCCAGTCAGATACATCTATGGAAGTCTTTGGTTTGTAATTGATCCATGTAAAGAGACAGTATGCAAAATCCATTTTTCAGTGAGTGTGGCAAAAGAGGTGCCTGTCATTTGATGCAAAGAATAAAAGAGCTCTGTCATCTAGTCATCAGCATTGTCGTTGAAGTCTGGAAGTCTGCATGGAGCAGGAGCAGCAGCAAATGTGTCTTTCCTAGGGCAGCCCGCGGAGGGTGGTCTGGGCACTCTTCCTAGCTGCAAAGCCTCTATCTGACTCTTTCGCCCTCCAAGGAAACTGTGAGCTTCCTAATTTCCTTTAACAAATTCCTTTTCTGCTTAAACTAAGTAGAGTCCATTTTGGTGTTGCTAACGAGAACCCCATTAGGTATGTCACTCTGACTCCCAGATTTACTATCTCTGGCGGAAATTTAGGATATTCCAGATTAGAATCCCTTCCACCATTTCCACATCAGCATGTTTAATCTCACCCCCAAATGCTTATATATTATGAACAGTGATGACAGGAATTATTTTGTTAAACATAAAAATATGAGGAATATCATAATGTTCACAGGGTCTGAGTTCATTTTTAGAGACTGGCCAACCTGGTGGTTCGCGGATTCTGAAAACATTTCCAAATACTCTTCGATGTAGTTTGTCAAAACCTTAATCACATGTGGTGGTTTTGAGAGATTTAATCCATATGTTTTTAATTTACATTGATTTAACTCATTCAAGTGGGTCTCTAAGATGACAAAGCAATGCCCAAGAAGGCAGAAGACTCTCTTAATATATATATATATATATATTTTTTTTGCTCATGTATATACTTAACCTGGAGTACCTTCAATCTCAGAGTTGAAATAACTTTAGAATTTGGCTTGATTATTTTCCTTTACCTCAATACCAATTTCATCTGAAACTGAGTTTTGGAAATATACTGCACTACTTGTTTTCTTCGTAGTTTAGTCTTCCTTCAGTTTGTCTAGAGCTGAAATACAATCTGAGTTCAGGATGTTTATATGACAGGAAAATGTCAGTGATTTATGTCCACATTAGGCACTAGTACTAACAGAATTCAAAATAGTTTTTTTCCGAACTACCAGCCCCATTTGCTTTGGATTGAACTTGAGGGACACAGTTATTGGTTAGAGCATGGCAGATAGAATGCTGAGATCTTTGCAGTTCTTGTCTAACCCATGCAACTCCCCCATATCACTATTACCAACCCATCCGTTTCAGTTACGCTCCATTGCACTGAGTTGGTTAATCCAACAGACGAATTTACCAGCAATATTTTATTCC
>VMDR010016900.1:0-20654 GCA_007922815.1 Macrotus californicus | reverse complement strand
AAACTTATTTGAACAAATAATGAAGGAAGACTTCCCCAATCTGGCAAAGGAAATAGACTCTCAGTAAGTCCAGGAAGCTCAAAGAATCCCAAAGAAGTTGGGCCCAAAGAGGAACACACCAAGGCACATCATCATTAAGTTACCCAAGATTAAAGATAAGGAGAGAATCTTAAAAGAAACAAGGGGAAAAGAGACAGTAACCTACAAAGGAGAGCCCATAAGGTTATCAGCTGATTTCTCAAAAGAAACCTTGCAGGCAAGAAGGGACTGGAAAAAGTATTCCAAGTCATGAAAGGCAAGGACCTACATCCAAGAATACTCTATCCAGCCAAGCTATCATTTAAATGGAAGAGCAGATAAAGTGCTTCCCAGATAAGGTCAAGTTCAAGGAGTTCATCACCACTAAGCCCTTATTATATGAAATGTTAAAGGGATTATCTAAGAAAAGGAAGATTAAAAATATGAACAGTAAAATGACAACAAACTCAAACTATCAACAAATGAACCTAAAAAAAGCAAAGAAAAACAACAAAAACATAAACTAAGCAAACAGAATAGGAACAGAATCAGAGAAATGGACATCACATGGAGGGTTTTCAGGGGGGAGGGGGAAGGGAGGAATGGGTGGGGAAAGGTACAGGGAAGAAGCATAATTGAGTCATTAAACAGATGGGGAGAGGTAAAAAATGGTATAGGAAACAGAGAACTCAAAGAACTTACATGTACAACCCATGGATACGAACTAAGGCGGGGGGGGGGGATGCTGGACAGTTGGGGGGTGCAGGGTGGAGTGGGGGATAAAGGGGGGAAATTGGGAAAACTGTAATAGCATAATCAATAAAATATACTTTTAAAAAACAGGCCCCATTTTGGAGAAGGTGAGTTTTGAGAAAAAACTAAAAATTAAATTAAAAAATTAAAAACTAAAACTAAATTTTTTTTATTTTTAACTGACGAATTTTGATGCAGAAACTAGAGCTTAGTGCCCTTTCATGGTGAACAGAAAATAGATGCTTTTGGGCCCAGAGAAAGTTTACCTTGGAAAAGTTACACTGCACAGAATTGAGTATGATTTCAGATAAAAACGATTGCTGACTTCAATCAGATTTTTCAATGACTACACTTTTAGAGTCCTTTGTATAAAAGAGCTTCATTAAAAAAAAAAATCCCTTAAGCATTTCTCTAATAGCCAGTTCCTAATGAGATAATTTCTAATTAAACTATTAGTCATCTGCAGACAGGTCACCCTGGTTAATTCTAGCCAGTAATGACTTTTCCTCTCGTCAATTTCTATGACATCCTGTTTATGCTGCGCACGCAGTACTAACTTTATACATAAGAACGGGACAACCCCGAGAACAAAAGAAAGAGAATCATCCTTTAAGAGCTTAGCACATAAAACTCATACATAACAGGCAAGGTTAGTAGATTGTAAAATAACCCAAGACATGTCTAGAAATGTGTAACTCTTCACAGGCTGGAATTTACTGAAGTCTCAGGAAGGCAGATCAGAAACTCAGCCAGAAATAGAAAAACTCAAATATGGGGCCAGTTGAACTATCTCCTGTATGAAGACAGTATTAAAATATTCATGGAATTGTGTTCATGTTAATTTAATAATAGCTATATGAAACACTAAAAATCCTATTGTTCTAAATATTAATTCAAGCAATTCTCACCTCCATCCCCAGGAAACAGGTATTCCTGTTAGCCACACATTCATGATAAATAAGCTGAAACACAGACACATTCAGTAACTTCCAGGATTTCAATCTTTTAAGTGATGGAGCAGGAATCTTTCCTGGGTTCTAGAGTCACCACACATAAACACCCTCACTCTATATTGCCTCATTTAAGATGGTCTACCCTGGTGAGGCTTATCTTTATGTGTCAACTTGACTGGTCCACGGGGTGCCCAGATAGTTGGTCGGACATTTTTCTGGGTGTTTCTGGATGAGATTAACGTATCAATTAGTAGAGTAAGCAGATTGCCCTTTCTAATGTGGACAGATCTCCGAACAGCTAAAGCCCTAAATAGAATAAAAAAGCTCACTGTCCCCTGAATATGAAGGAATTCTTCCTGCCTGACAGCTTTTCAGGTGGGACATCGGTCTTCTGACTTGGACTCAGACTAGAATTTACACCATTAGCTCTCCTGTTTCTCAGGCCTTTGGACTGAGACTGAATGACACCATTGGTTCCCTGAATCTCCAGCCAACTGCTGATGTTGGGACTTCTCAGCTTCCATAATCACATGAGCCAATTTCTTAGAAGTCACACACACACACACACACACACAGTTACATATAAGCAGTCAGTCTGGGAGAACCCAGACTGATACAAATTTTTATCTTGAGGATGGGGAGATGACACCCACCACCTTCATGTGCTGTAAGCTCTCAAGAATGGGGGAAGGGATGTTATTTTTCCATTGCATATCCAGCACCTGTTCTAGTTCCAGCCACAGTGTACACTTCCCAAACTGAGCGTATGTTTACTGGGGAAGGAGAAGTGTCCAGATACCAAGGATCTGCCCTCCTTCTTCTTTTCATAGCGCTGGCAGGCAAAGAAAGGGGTCAGATCTAAAGAGGAAGCAATCTTTTGTTCATTTATCAAGCTCAGTGTGTATATAGTATGTAGTATGAAATAGACCTTGTGCTTGGTGAAAAAATAGAGAGATAAAGTACATAATTACGGCCCTCGTGGACCTCACACTCCTTAGGATAGTTAAAATCTATACAGATAAAATTCTAATTAACAGGGTGACTTCCATATTAATCTTAAATAAGTATGGACCTAATAAATGGAGCTTCTAAATATATGAGTCCAAAGCTGATAGAACTGAAAAGAGAAACAGATCCACAATCACAGTTTCAATATCCTTATCAGTGACTGATATTAACCAGTAGACAGAAAATCAGTAAGGAGAACACCTCAACAACTTCACCCACCAACGGGGCATCACTAGCATTTACAAAAGTGAACCCAAACAAAGCAGAATACGCCTTCTCTACAGGAGGACCTGGCTCACTGTATTCTGTGGCACACTGTATTCTGCGCTATAAAATGAGTTTCGTTATGTTTAAAACGATTGAAATCCAACATCTGGATCCCTTCTGGCCGCAAACCCCCTCCTCTTTGGGTGCAGGTGGTGAGAGCTCGGAAGGGACAAGGTTGCATTCAGTGGTGACAGGCGGCAACTGCTAGCAATTATTCGGATCTGAGCGCAACAATGTCAGAGAGCGTGAGCGCGGCGGAAGATTGTGAGAGATGCGAGAGAGGACCAATGAACAGGGCTCGACCCCTTATAGTGACGTGTTTAGAAGAGACCTATCAGCTAGGAGTCGCCTCCTGGTTTGCCTTGGGTAACTGGATGTTGATTCGGCTTCCCCAAAATTAAAATAAACGACAGGCTCCCTCCACTTTTATTTTCCTGCAACAAGAAGAATTTCTCTAACTCTTCTCCCTTTTCAAGCCCCGTCCTCCTACCTACCCGCGGTGGAGAGGAATCCATAGCGAAAAACCGTGAGTGAAAGCGCCACGGAGTTACGAGGGCCGGAAGAAGATTTTACGCAGAGCCGTAAAGCACGTTCCTTTCCGGTTCACGACAGCAGCTGCGACCGTCTCCGCCGGCCTTCCTCGGGTAAGCGCCTTTGCCGACCCTCGCGAATTCACTTCTTTCCTCATTCCGGGACCTTCCCTACTGTCGCCCCTGTAACGTTGGATCATGTTCAAGAAATTTGATGAAAAGGAGAATGTGTCCAACTGCATCCAGTTGAAAACGTCAGTTATTAAGGGTATTAAGAACCAGTTGATAGAGCAGTTTCCAGGCATTGAACCATGGCTTAATCAAATCATGCCTAAGAAAGATCCGGTCAAAATAGTGCGATGCCACGAACATATAGAAATTCTTACAGTAAACGGAGAGTTACTATTTTTTAGACAAAGAGAGGGGCCTTTTTACCCAACCTTAAGGCTACTACACAAATACCCGTTTATCCTGCCACGTCAGCAAGTTGATAAAGGAGCCATCAAATTTGTACTCAGTGGAGCAAATATCATGTGTCCCGGCTTAACCTCTCCCGGAGCCAAGCTTTACCCAGCTGGAGTGGATACAGTTGTTGCAATCATGGCAGAAGGAAAACAGCATGCCCTGTGTGTTGGAGTTATGAAGATGTCTGCAGAAGATATTGAGAAAGTCAACAAAGGGATTGGCATTGAAAATATCCATTATTTAAATGATGGGCTGTGGCATATGAAGACATATAAATGAGTCTCAAGGAAAACACTTGGGCTAAATATGGACATTGTACTGTGTCTGTGTTTGTGTCTGTGTGTGATGGCATGAAGACAATACTTCTGTGGTTATGCTGAATAAATTCAACAGATGCTACAAAAAAAGTAAAGATTTGGGAGAAGTCCATATGTCTATCTGTGTCATTGTGAGCATGTTTGTGTGCATGTGTGTGCCTGTGAATGTGTGTCTGCATGTGTGAGAGTGTGTATGCATCTTTGCAGAGGGATAATTAGATTTGCCCTTGTCTGTTCTAGCAGATATCAGTTGAAACACGGGTAAATTGTCTTTGGAAGAAAAATAGCTTTGTATGTCAAGAGCTTATGGTTGGTAGAACCAAAGATGGGAGTGAAAAACTGGGAGGAAGAAAATGACTGGAGAGGGGTCCTAAACAACTCTATTTGTGTGGATATTTAAGGGGTGAGCATAAGCTGGGAGGCTTAAACAATTTTACTAGAAGCAGAAAATCCAGTAAAAAGTATACAGATGACATTATCGGTTGTCCACCCAACAAACATTGCCCCTTTCCTCGCTGGCAGAAATCCGTGTCCATGCCTTTTCTACATGAACCAAGTAAATGCTAATTAGTCTCAGCTCACGTGGTGGTCTGTTTCCTGGTGATGTTATATTTATATGTAGGCATGGGGCTGAAGGCCAAGTAGGACTTTGTCTGTGTAGAAGAAAATGAGTGCTTTTTTCCCTGGGTTTTGAATCATTTACAAGTGAGTATGTGAACTGTGTTATTAGGCACCAATAAAAGCTTTCTGGAAAAAGTTTTCAGGCTCTTGAAGAAAGATGCATGGGGAGAAACAGCCTCCCTACCCTAAATGGATGTTGGCATGTGTGATTTTGCTCTTGCCAAACATACAAACACGCACAATCTTGTTATGCAACAAGTCTGACCATGGTAAAATTGAAAATGAAAAGCAACAGGGCCCTTGATTTATAAACTGGTAATTAACAGCCACATGGCAAAGTTATGTGAGATAATAAAATTCCATTATAGATTACTCCATTTTTACTTGAGGTTTCTGAAACTGAAAGCCAAAGATAACCCAATATTTAGAGAATGGCATGGACACCCAACTGAAAAATCACTTAAAGGAGGATAAAATAGGTCAGGTGAAAGTTCATCAGTGAATTTTGCATGAGCCATTTCAAAATGTATAATTCTATTAATGTAAGCTCAGTTGCGGTAGATTTACAGGTGAATGGAAAGTGAGAAGCCAGAATGTGGAAGTTTAGGCTTCATGCTACTCCTTACAGAATTTTGGTTGTGTTTTAAAAGATAACGAGTGAAAGCTACAGGAAACATAATCAAGATACTTTGTTTCGGAGTTTAGGTTATTTTGCTGTTATTGTTTTTGTTGTGTGTTTGTTAATGACATTTCTGAATATGTTCATATGCTGAGGGGAAAGACTCACTAACGGGGTACTTGACAGGGATGTAATCAGTGGAACAGGGAAGTAGGAAGGAATGGCTTCCAAAGGAGAGGTGGAAGGAGGCCTTCTATCCTCATGAATACGTATTTGGATTATCTCCATTCTTCATAGTGTAGTCATGTAACAACTCTTAAACATTTTTTTACCATAACATTGGTGGATACCTGCAGAGGATCTAAACTTCCTAGGACAATATTCTGGAGCACAAATGACTGACAAACACAGAGGCAGACAGTCAAGGTAAGCAACCCTACAGTTCTTTTACTGTATCCTAACCAACTATCTCCACCAAAAGCTGAAGTTGGAACCCTCTGGATCTATTCTAAGTCTTCTTTCAGGTCTCTTCACCTATACACACAACCCTACCTCCTGTTCCATCCTGATTCACCTGGCCCCTAGCTGACAGGTGATGTGGCTGTAATGGCTGCACCCCAGGATCTCCAATGTTGAATGCAGTGCTCTTAATAAGGGGATGGAGAGCTTTGGAGAAAGAGTGTTTATTGAGGAACAGCCAGTCTTGCTTCCTCTTGAGAAGCCTCACTCTTCCCTGGAGGCCTCTGATGCCTGGGCCCTCTCAACTCCTGCCTCAGCTGCTTTAGAGCAAAGCTCAGTGAACTGGGCCAGTCTAGTGGGATAGCAATGAACGTGAGTGACTAAACTGTACAATTTGCTGAGTTTGAGGTGGTTCCTGGGATCCTGAACTTCCAGTGGAAAATCAGGAAAGTCCAAGCATACAGGTATGAGTAACACACTCTAGGAGAAGCTCAAACTTTACCATTCTGTTGGTTTCAGATGCCCAAATCACCATCCTGCTTTGTCCTGTAGGGAGAGCAGTGCTGGGTGTAGGGGTGGCCAAAGGTGCTGAAACCAAAAGCATAATCCCTGAGACCAAATGCATGGGAGGGGGCGCCACTAGCCTGGGGCCAAGGGAGAAAGATGGCACCTGGCTACTCAAGCCATTCACAGGCTAGCTTCTGCCACCTTTGAGTAGCCAGGGGGACATCTCATCTCCGGTGGCTATTATAGCCCCTACTGCACAGGTGTTAAATTCTTGGTCTGTGTTACCATGGAAGGGAGAGACACCTGAATTCAACTTACAGGGTTTGAGAAAAACTCAGAGAAAGAAAAAAAAAAAGGTAAACTGGCAGCTCATTTAGGAAGAAATACATAAAACAATTAATTAAGTTTGTAGTTTAATTCTTTAAGCAAAGAAAATTCCAGACCTAGAAAATTTCATTGGTGAATTCTATCAAATATTTAAGGAAGAAATACATATTTTCAGAATTTCTTCTACAATTAAGAGGTTTTGGGGACACTTCCCAGCTCATTTTATGAGGCTAGCGTTACCCCAAAAATATTAGTCAAGGACATCATTAGAAAATAAAACTACAGGCCAATATCCTTCATGAATATAAACACAAATATCCTAGAGAATTTTGCAAAGTGAGTCCAGCAATATGTAAAAATGCAAAATGTGGCATTTATTCTGGAAATGGAAGACTGGTTTAATAGTCAGAAATCAGTCAGTGTAATAAACTATAGGCAGGGAAAGCATATGATCATTTCATTGGATACAGAAGAATATTTGACACAATTCAATATTAATTCATGCAAGTCTACCTCAACCTGATAAAATAGATCTACAACCTACAGCTATCAGGTGAAAGACCAAATGCTTCCTTCCTAAAATCGGGGCCGAGATAGGCATGCCTCTATAACTACTTCTATTGTTCATTCTAGGTAGTGCATTAGTGGAAGAAAAAGTAAAAAAGGCATGCAGCTCAACCACAAAAAAATAAAACTACTTCTATTCATAGACAGCTTAATTGTCTAAGAAAAATTCAAAGGAATCTACAAAAAAGCTACTAAAATAGATAAGTGAGATTTACGAATCAATATTTTAAAATCAAGTGCATGTCTGTATGCTAACAATGAACAATTGGAAATTGAAACTTTAAAATGGACCATTTTCAGTAGCACCAACACAGTTGAAAGGATTATGCATCCACCTAACAGAGCATGTGGGTGATCTCTATGCTGAAACCACAAAACACTTATGACAGAAGCACTGATTAAAGGAGACATTAATAAACACAGGACTGTGTTCATGAACTGCAAAGCTCTATAAGGTGAAACTGTCAATTCTCCCAAAATTAATGTACAGATTTCTAAATATAATTTGAGTCAAAATCACACTGGATTCTTAATTGTGAATCGACAAACTATTTCTGCAATTTTAATGACAACTCAAAGGAACAGAATAGCCCAAACCATTTTGAGAAGTGGAGAACCAAAGTGGTGGGCTCCCACTCCTTGCCTCCACGGCTTGTTGTAAAGCTGAGGTGGACATGCCAGTGTGGTTAATAACAAAAGGGTAGATGCATGAACAAGGAAGCCAAGAACAGTCCAGAGATAGACCTGCTAAATATTGTTGATTGCTTTTCTACAAAGTTACAAGTGTAATTCAATTGAGGAGAAACAGTCTTTAAACAAATGGTACATGGGACATTCATATGTAAAAATATTGAATTTTGGTTCATACCTTGCAATGTAGACAAAAGTTAACTCAAAATGGATTATTGCCCTAAATATTAAAATGCACCAAATATCTAGAAGTAAACATAGGAGAAAAACTTTGTGACCCTGACTTCAGCAAAGATTTCTTTGGCATAACACCAAAAGCACTACTCTTAAACTTAAAAAAAAAATTAATTGAAGTTAAGAACTTCTGCATTTTGAAAGACACTGTTAAAATGAAAAGACAAGACATAAACTAAAAGAAAATATTAGCAAAACACATGTTGAATAAATAGTTAGCATTCAGAATATATAACAAACTCTCAAAATTTAATGGTGAAAAACAGAAGCCATAAAAAAACTGGCCAAAACATTTAAACACACACTTCATCAAATAGGATGTATAAATAGCAAATAAGCACATAAAAAGATGCTCAACAGCTTTAATCATTAGAGAAATTCAAATTAAACTGCACTGAGATACCCCTCCATATCTATTAGAATGGACAACAGCAAAAAGGACTGGCCACATAAAGTGTTGCAGATAATGATCAATAAGGATTTTAAATATTAGGAATTGAGCTTTTCAAATTCTGGGGAGTAATACTAATGTACAAGTTGGTACAATTTTTTTTTTTTTACCTTGATGTACTTTCTCAGTCTTTTGAAAATCAAAGTCTACATTATTCCTAGGACTACAGTCTCTTCAGTTCATCCTCACGTGATAAACACCAAGAAAACTTCCAAACATTTACAAAAAGCATGGTTGCAATTCTTGCATGCTTTTCAGCAGAGCTAAATTCAGGATATAAATTATTTTCTTTAGAAATTCAGTTGGCTCAACATATTTTCAAAAGAGGAAATTCCAAGGCTTTGACAAGCACATCTGTGTCACAGAGAAAGCACTTTCTAAGCAGAACTAGCCTTTCTGACTATGCAAAATATCAAATTTTTAATCCCATGTTCTTCCGTCAGAATGGTTCAGAAATGTGGGCAGGCAAATCATGGTCATGTCAGAAGCTCAGCTAAACAACCGTTCTTTTAAAGTGAGCTCTGCCTTTCCAGAGCAGTGAAGTTTCAGCCTGAAGATGCCCGTGCCTTTCCAAACACGGAATGAGTAGCGCCTCCCCTGGCTCCTTGTACACATGCTGACATTGGTAATTATGTCTGCATTCTTTTGAAATCGAATGCCAATTGATTCTCTTCTCTTATGTTTGTATTCTTCTCTATATCTCATTAAAATGGCAATAATATAAAAAAAAGAATAAAAAAATTGTTAGTTGGAAATCCTGGCATTGGTGACAACACGGGTAAGCCTGGACAGCGATATGCTAAGTGAAGACATTCTTAAAGCCACAGCAAATTCTCAAGCCAAAGAGAGCTGCGAATAGTTTGTTATTGTGTTTACTGGTGATGCTGTGTTTTTGTTTCTTAATCACCTTCCAAATTGTACTAGACGACATTAGAGAAGTGGCACTAAAGTTTTGAGTTTCATTCTCTTAATTACAGGTAAAGCACTGTTTCAGTGACTATGAATGAAAAGCGAGCCCTTAACAAAGCAATATGCAATCACTCTGTAATTAAAAGATGCTATTTGCACTGCCTATTTGTAGATGCACACAGGAGAAATTCCCTGAGCTGTGAGCACCTCCCCGCGGCATTAGGTGGTGATCAGCTCTCACAGCGGCTAGCACCATTACTTTGTTCTTCGCTTCTTGGTGCCCCTCCTCGCAAACCTATCCGGTTCTCCCTCCACAGCCTCCCCTCCCTATATGTACCCTTAAAGTAGCCATAATTTATGAGAACAACCCTCTGTGACAGAGTCGTACCCCTTTTGGAGCTCACAAATACAAGGCACAGAGAGGCTAGGCTTATCACCCAAGGCCACAGAGCCTGTGGATGGTGGATCTAGGATTGGACCTCAGAGAGTCTGACTCCAGAATCTGTGAGCTAGTCTGTAGAAGACACCACAATATTTCACCTACTGATTCCACGTGTTATTTCACTTGTTAACTCACCACAGAGACATGCAACAACTTCTGTTAGTTTCCTATTGATGAAAACAACAAGTTAGAGAGCCTTTGTTTTCAGTGTGATCATCTCCAAAACCTAACCACCCCACTCCAATCCAGCCAACCCGTTTGTCCTCACTCTCTCACAGGGGTTTTGTGGACATTTTGGGGTCTAGCTTTGCTTCAAACTGTGCCTTTATCTTACATTTGTCATTCCCTCTTGGCCTAATTATGTTACTACTTCTCTTCAGGACTGATGAGAGTTCTACATTTCCTCTATTAGATTCTCTTTCTTTATGCCATTCACCAAAAATCAGATCTTCCGAAATCCTAGCGGAACTTAATGTCTGTGTGTCTCATTTTGCCATTTTGTCACAATGGCCTCAAGGAATCAGGTAAAAGCTGCATCGATTGCCATCTAGGTTCCAAAACACAATGCTGGGCACTTTGGGACAGCAAAGCAGTGTGACACAAGGCTTTTGCACTCAGTGAATTATATATATATGTATACACACACACACACACACACATATATAAAGTTAAGATCAAAATATAAATTTTTAAAATAAAACCAAAACTATGACTAATAAGATGATATTGTTATGGTAGAATGAGCAGCCAGAGAGGAGGCAAAGGCAGGGCCCTCACCATTGCAATCTAACAAAGAGCTTTAATACAGGCGGCTAAAAGCCAATGCTCACCCGTTGACCCAGTAACCCTGAACCTGGTCTATATGGCTGCCAGGCATTCCGAACAGCGTAAACAAAACTATGATAGTGTAGGGGTCAGTCCTTGAAAGTCTGTGTATCATCTCCACTAGCTAGGAGAAGGAAGCCCTTGAGACTGTGTATTCAACCCAAGGCCTGGAAGGGAGAAAGGGGAGGGGGACCACAGTGCTACAAGGGAAAAAAAAATCCCACCAAACATCTTTGGCTAACTGCCTACCTCCTGTCACATATGCAAAATGAACAACTAGAGTCTGGAGCAAGATAAGTGTTCAGGCTAGCTGACCCTCATACCTACATTTGGCAGTCACACCTCCCTGGGAAAGCTGGCACCACCTTTACCGGTCAATCAATATGTAACTTCTGCATTCCCCACACCACCAACTATGTAAATACTCAGAACAAAGGCCTCTTTCTTTTGGCCTCTTGGCCCTTTCTGGTCACCTGCCTCTGGCCACCTGGGCCCTAGCCACCCTTGCTTTTCCTTTACTATTAGAACTTAGCACTAATAAACTTTGCTTGCACACTAGTAAGCTCGCTGATCTGTAGTTCTTTACTGTGACAGTGAAAAGAACTGAGTTTCTGGGAGTTTCTCCCATAGTGATACCAAAGGAGCTGGCACCACACAAACATGATTTATGAGGGAAAATAGCTGTTGATATGAAGAGGATGAAGAAGTAACTGGTGTCTGAGCAGTCAAGGAAGATTTATGGAAGATACAACTGAGACCGTATGTCACTGAAATGGAGCCTGTATTCGTCTTGGGCAGAAGTGGAATGTGAGAACGGAGAAGGAGAATTAAAGCCACGCAGGGCTTTGCGTCATTGCATGCATCCGAAGGCAGTAGGTCACCTAATCTTGATCCGAGCAATGGGATGTTTGTCTTGAAAGTGTTGTGCAAGAGAGGCTGGACACAGAAGACTCTGAGTGCTGTAAGCATGGAGGGCCGAGACTCTGAACCCAGGGAGGGAGAGCAGGATGGGAAGGAGAAGAAGGATGAAAAAGTCACGTCTGAGTCACCCACCCATGACTGAGTGTGGGTGCCCATTCATGCTTTTTTAGCAGGAGCAAAATATTTGAGATTTGAACAGGCTAAGTCTATATGAACTTTTCCCTACAGAATCCATAAATAATTAGCAATTCAGTAGGAACAATGATGTCTGTTATCTGACATCATATAGCTTAGCAAGCGCAACCCTGCTCTACCGTAGACATTCTTCACTCCTTCTCACCTGCTATATCAACATCTAAGGGGTGTTATAAAATTTAAATAAGGTAGTAAAGTATGCAGAAGCTATAAAAGTATTTTCAAATAATACAAAGTCTGAAATGCCACTGTAAATAAATAACAAGCCTAAAGGGTATGTGAACAACTTAGAGATCAACATTCATGTAATACCTGAGATACCAGCTCTTCCCTTGGAATTCCTGTGTTCAAGTAGCCAGCCTGTTGCCTGTTCTGTGTGGCTGCAATACGTGTTTCTTCCATTCCTCTTCTGTATTAGGAATTAAATGAGAAAAGGCAAATCAGGAAAATGGAGATTAAAATATATATCACCACAGAAACTGATCGAAAACATGGCTCAGTTGTATGGCAACAGTGTTTTTACTTATATAATGACAAACCCACAAAATGTAGTGTCAAAAACTGTTGGAATTAAGGCTTCAAGACCTCTTAACTCTAGTGATTAGGTCCACACCATACAACCTTGTTTGAACATCAATTTCATCATCTGTAAATGAAATAAATGTAATACCACTCCTACAAACACTCTTGTAGTTGTTTGATGGACTATTGATATCATTCCATGTATTTTTTACATGGTGTAGACACCCTACACCATCCCCGAGATCATGTGACACTTAGTAGCTTAAGAGACTGAGAGCAGCTGGTTGTAGGGCACGTCAGGCACCAGATACTCTCTCACTGTATACTTTAGTGACAAATGTATAGTTCCAGAATTTGCACCTTGAATACATTTATTTGCTCATTTTTCTGCTGTGTTTTAGCCAACCATGTATTTGAGCACCTTTGTTCTATTCACATAATTTTATCATATTGTATAAAGAGACTTCAACTGAGTTGACTTCAGTTTTTTTCAAAATCTGACCTCAATGTGTTTGCTCAGCTCAAAACTCTTTTATAGTTGTTGCAAGTATTCTTTCTCCTTGTCTACATCACCCATTTTATCTTCTTTTTTATTCTGAGCTTCAGTTTACTGAGTAGTTAGGTAAGTTCTGATTTTAGAAACCATTCCTGCCTGCCTCATTCCCCTTACCGTTCAAACAAAGAAATAGAGTATTCTGTAGGCGAGGTGTATGGAGAAGGCTTGTGTGTGCTCTTGTACATATGTTGACTTGTGGAAATAATGGGACAGCTGCGTGGAAAACTGTAACACCTAGTTTTGGATTTGTATGTGCATTTGAAGATAGCTGTTATAAATTAAGGTGTAGTCTTGAATGTCTTCAGTGTGCACTTATTATTCCTCTACTTTTAAAGGAATAGCTTTCCAAAGCTTACCTACTATGACAACAGTGTTGTTTGGGCCTACTTATTCTCCACTTCTCCCTTTCTTAATAAACACACCTAGATTTTTGTTCCAGGATTTCCCCAACCCTCAAAATTGGTTTGTTTCAGGAGTCACTAGACTCCCCTGCAGTTCTGGACTCAGATCTGAGCTCCTCAGTCCAACCCTGCCCTGCCCTCAGCCCTACTCAATTGAATTATTTTAGGGATCTGAGTGGTTACTCCTATTTAGCCCCATCAAAATGATGCCCAGGACGTCATTTAAAGACTGAGGAGGAAACCGAGGAGCAGGCTTAGAATGCCAGAGCAAGTGGACTGGAAGTCAACCTGAGTTTGAAAACCAGACACAAACTGGGGGGTCAGATCCAACAAAACAGGATGAGCAGAACTGGCTCTGAGGAGAGTGCAGGGAAGCCTGCACTTTCTCCTGCTTGTCAGTTACATGTCTGTTACTTTCCTTTCCAGCTTCAGCCAGTTCCATTTGTGGCCTACAGGACACATTTTTGTTACACTGCTACATTAGCTAATATAATTGAATCATGAGATTGAATTCATAGATTGCACAAGATATTCAAATCATATAGCAGCATCGTATATTTCTAACTATATGCAAAAAAGCCTTGGCAATTTTATCTGAGAACTATACACTATTACGAACCCCTAAAATCACATAGTTCAATCCTTCATTTCATAAATGAGAAACTAAGGCCATTAAAAATAATTGAAATTGTCCAATTTAATAGACTTGGATAATGACATAGGATTAAAAATCAGTTCTCTCTGGCACAGAAACCACTTCTCCCAGCACAGGGCATTTTTCATTATGTTTTCCATGAACTGTGAATGCCCAGTGCAGGTAGTCAAGCTAAGCCATCTAAGACAGCTTTGGGAAGGTAAGGGCAGAGACGGACATGCTCTATCAAACCTGGAGCAGAGGCAACAAACTGTGAAGCGGAGTAGCTATAATAATCCCCCTGCACAGTAGTGACAATGCGCTCACTCAGGGGTCGGAGGTCAGCGTGGACGATGGGGACATTGCCCGGTTGTGGTACTGGAGGCCTCATCATTTCAGTGGGACAGGTTAGAACTCACACAACAGCCCCCGCTATGCCTGCAGCTCTTCCCTTGGTTCAGTGGTTCCTGCAGGCTCATTTTAAGTTCTGAAAAGTCTGGCTCATTATGAATTTGGCAATCTTGTTACTATTATGAATATGAATTTCTAGGAGGTAAAGGTAAACCACCAATCAAGGTTTGCTGATCTAATATTGGCCTGAGGCCCAAGGCCAAAGTACTAGGACTGAGGCAGGGAAGTAATTTGAAACAGTGCTTGACATTCACGCAATCAGTTAGAAATGTCAATTGCTGCTTGAGATAAACATTTATTTTTCCCGGGAAATGTTACAGCCTCTGCTTTTTAACTGGGTGCCGTTTAAGCGCTTGTCTAAAGGACAGAAATGCATCTTGGAAATAGCTTTCATTCCTAATCCATATTTGTGTTTAACTGTAAAACCATTTAACCCACCAGCTTATTCTAATTGTCAGAGAACACAGAAAACATTTCCCTCATTATAAAAATAAAGAATTTTTTTTCTCTGTGTTAGCTTCCTTTTGAATACTAATGCATAAAAGCTCAGATTAATTAATCTCAGCTGTCACAGTCACACTTGGCAAATGAATCATAAAATAGTTTCCTCTTCATATGACAAGTTACCCTTGACAGCAAATTAAAATCTTAATAAGGGTTTCTAAAACACTCATGTATATGTACATGCATTATTTCCTTTGTTGGTGCTCAATGTCAAAATACAAATTATTGTATTTCGGAAATTGTGAATTTTTAAGAACATCTTCTAGATTATTTTATTTTAAATTCTCTTTACACTTGAATATCTTTTACTTACCTATAAGATAATTGTTTTTGAAATCTTAAAAATTTTTTTTTCAATTTCAGTTTGCTTTGGACACCTTGCTAGGGATGTTGGATAATGGTGTATCTTTTAAAATCACATGACCATTATTTATTACCAGTAAGGTAACTATTTACTTAATGCAAATATCAATGGTGTAATTCTCCACCTCTTACCTTTCCTCAGGAACAGTGGCTTCTTGAGGCAGTGGTGTAACAGAGAGGTCGGAGGCCAATTACAGGGACAGAGTCCTGCTAGCATTGGAGAGAGGGAAGGCGGGTGGTAGAAAGATACATTAGGAAATGGGTGGAGACTTCAGCTTCCACTCAGACATAGGAAGAGCTTGGAAGTTGTCATTACTGTCTTCGCAATACGACAAAAGCTGAAGAAACTGAAAAGACTCAGTGAGGTCTTAGGTCTCAGCACCATTCCACAATCTAGAGAGAACAGAGAACCTGAAGAGTCCTTCACAGCCAAGAGCTGCTTACTGGGAACAGAAATCTCTGGGGCTGCAAACTGTCACAAATACTTAAATGGTAATTCTGATGAATGGCTGGAGGCAGAGCATGCACCTGCATGAGAGGGAGAAATTGGTGGGGACCACAGAACAGGGGTTTTACCTCCAAGAACTCTGTGGGGAGCCAGAGGATGCCCTTGTGTCTCTGGCTGGGGAGAGGGAAAGGAGTCATTGTGAACACACCTGAGTCTTCTCCATAGCAAGAGCCTACTGTGTGGGCAGAAGGTTTTACCTAGGCCTCATCCCACCTAGGGCCAAACCTGATGCCAGCTCCCTCTAGACTTCCTAAAGGTAAGGAGCCCGTGTGAAGGTCCCAGCCCAAGGACACAGGCCCACTGAGGCACTGAGAGTTAATCATAAGATAATAGAGCACTTCCATGCTCACAACCACATCAGCAGGGTCCCCATATGATAACAGTAGATTATAACTGAGAAAGCTGTGACATTCAGACTCCATCTAAGGAGGAATTCTTAAGGAAGCCCCAAGGACATCAGGGAAGACAATAACACTGGAACTAAAGGACTATGAAGCCTCTGGCATGTACAGATACCACAAACATAAAATGTAGCCCAGACCTCACACAAAAAGGCTATTTAACTTAGTTCCGATTACCCTGTACGTCCCGTCCTTCAATAAAAAAATAAAAATAAAAAGGCATGCTAAAAGGTGAAAAGATGTACAGTCTGGAAAATCTAAACAAGCCTCAGAAACGTACTTAGATGTGACACGGATTTTGGAATCATTTAAAATAACTCTGATTAACATGTTAAGAGCGCTATTGGAAAAAATAGACTACATGCAAGAAGAGACATAAGTGGGGAGATAGAAACTCTATTTGATTGGCAGAGGAAAGAATCACTGAGCTTGAAGATACGCCAACTGAAACTTCCAAACTAAAATGCAACGAGAAAAAAGAATGAGAAAAAAGGAAGGAAGGAGGAAAAAATATGACTGGTATCTGGATTTTATAATATCTGTGGTAATTTGGGGATTGAGTAAAAAATAAAGAGCAAAGGTCTAGTCAAGATCACATGATCTTGGAATATTTAATAACTGAGCCAATGCTTAAAGAAATAAGGAAGCGGGGATCTGGGTGGTTTATGCCCGGTTCAAAGGGCCATGTTTTAACTGAAGTTTACATAAGGCATTTTTTTCTCCCAATGCAACATCTTCCTTACTTTCCTGACCTACATCCTGTCCTCTAGGGTCTGGGAGGGAATGTTAAATGCTAGCAAACACTACATGCTATATAATTCAGGCTTCTCAGTTTCCAACCACTTGCATCCAGACTCTGAATCTGCATGGGCAGGATAGCCTGGCAATGTTCTCACGATTCTCACAGTCATAGTACTGTCTGCATATCTGGGACAATTAAAAACAGGCTGTAAACTGTTCTCAGACCAATTTTTCTCCATTTTAGTCTTCCAGTGTTTTTATAGATTTTTAAATAAAATCTCATTTGAATGTGTACTTTATATGAGAAATGTGCAAAAATTTCAAAGTTGCTGTTTTTTCTTTTTCTTTTTCTACTTTCTGTGTTTTCAATAAAAATTGTACTATTTGCAAGCTCACATCTTGATTTACATAAGCTCAATGCCTTGTATTTTCCATAATACTTCCCTACAGAATTGCAGTTGATACTTGATGACTAGGATTACTTGAAGATTCATCAGTTTAGTCTTGTGATGATTGAATTCTTAAGTGGAGTTTTTGACATTATAACTATTTCCTGATCTTAGCCTTGATGATATGTGGGTCCTAAATCAGTCTAGGTACACACAATAATCTATAAAAAATAAATTTGTGATAAAGTTTTATATGAAAGAATGTTGGTTTAGTTTGAAACACTGAAACATATAGCCTTTGCTGAGGCTCGGTGTATACTGTAGGGTTTGAGGTCAGGGGCTCCAGTTAAGTTTCCTGCTTTGCAATGTTATCTCTGTACTTTAGAGGATATGTGACTTTGGGGATGTAACTTCAATGACATCCCTCAGTATTTTCATATGTAAAATTGAGATAATAATAGTGCCTACCTTATTTAGTTCTCACAGAGATTAGAGGTGTAAATATACATCAATCATCAGAAGAGTGACTAAAGTAAGTGCTCAAGGAGTATTTGCTGTTATTTTAAATTCTTTTGGTCATAAAAATTTAACTGCCTTGGAGCTACATGGAAATGTTGTTAAAGCCAATTTTTATATTTGGTGAAATCATTTTTTAAAAGATAGACAAATATCTGTGGTCCTCAGAAAGCACAGCAAAGTTTGACTAACTGGTGTTTTTCTTGCCACTATGCTGCAGAATTTCATCCACATGTACAATTCTTCCTTTAATAACTGTCATTATTGTATCTTGATGATGTTTTATGTCTTTCACATGATCCTGTCTTTCCAACTTGACTCATCAGCAGGATTTTTGGGAGCACTGGTTAAACACAGGGACTCCTTACTCTGATCTGAAGGTCTAGAATGTGGCACCTTGGAATCTCTTTTTTTTTTTTCATTTACTTTTTAAAAATTATTGTTGTTCAAGTACAATTATTTCCATTTTCACCCTATCATGCCCCCCGTCCCACCCATCCCCGGCTCCCACCCTCGAACCCACCTCCTTTGGCTTTGTCCATGTGTCCTTTATACATGTTCCGTGATGGCCCCCCCATTGTCTCCTATTATCCCTCTCCCCCTCCTCTCTGGTTACTGTCAGATTGTTCTTTATTTCAATGTCTCTGGTTCTATTTTGCTTGCTTGTTTGTTTTGTTGATTGGGTTCCACTTATAAGTGAGATCACATGGTATTTCTCTTTTACCACCTGGCTTGTTTCACTTAGCATAATGCTCTCCAGTTCCATCCATGCTGTCAAGAAGGGTAGGAGCTCCTTCTTTCTTTCTGCTGCGTAGAATTCCATTGTGTAAATGTACCATAGTTTTTTGATCCACTCATTGACTGATGGGCACTTAGGTTGCTTCCAGCACTTGGCTATTGTGAATTGTGCTGGTATGAACATTGGGGTGCATAGGTTCTTTTGAATTGGTGTTTCAGGATCTTAGAATCTATTTTTAACAAGCACCTCAGATATTTTAATGACTAGCTCAGTTGGAGAAATACTGGTCTAAATATCTACATATTAGTTGATTTCTATGTCCCCGGACAGTTGAAAACAAACATAGTTTTCATATATATTGGAAACTGTGTTAGAAAAGTTAGTGTCTGAGATTATTGAGAACTTTCTGTCTTTTGTGATATACTGATATGGTTTGACTCTCAATTGTTAGCACAATGCATTCTTTTCCATAGTGCAGATGTCGTAGGCAGATTAATACACCCCACTGCAACAGATATCCACATCCAAATCCACAGAACCTGCTGATATGTCACATGGCAAGGAGGAATTAAGGTTGCTCATGAAAGTAAGATTGCTAATCAGTTGACCTTAAAATAAGGAAATTCTCCTGGATTTTCTGGGTAGGCTCGATGTAATTACAAGAGCTCTTTGGAGTGGAAAAGGAAGTCAAAGAGAAGGACAGAGTCAGAGACAGATTTGAAGATGTGTGGCTGCTGGCTTTGAAGATGGAGGAAGGGGCCATGAGCTGAGGAAGGCAGGTGGCTTCTAGAAGCTGGAAAAGGCAGAAATACAGATTCTTCCTAAAGCCTCCAGAAGGAACACAACCATGCTGACCTGATTTTAGCTCAGGGAGACCTATTTTGGGCTTTGACCTCCAAAACTGTAAGATAACAAATTTGGAGAAAATCAACTTAACCTTCTGGTTGGTGATGAATTTCTACAGATAGCACCAAAAGCATGATCCATTAAAGAAAAAATTGATCTCTCTCTCTCTCACATACACACACACACACACACACATACACAGATACAGGATGAGAAGTAAAGCTTGGTATTTTAAGCCTTTCAGATGAAGAGTTATTTGTTACCAAAGCAAAAGGATAACCACATCTCTTTAGACTTCTGAGAGCCAGAAGAAGCAACCTGCAGCTTGTAGTGTAGGACCAGTCAGGAGAAGGTATGAGACCAAACCTCCTTCTGTCACCTCAATTAGTAGACTCTGACCTTTGAAATGCTAATAGGGGAAGTAGCTCCTATCACTAAGATGTCGTGGAGGAGTGTTGCTTCATTTGAAGCTATTTTATTTGGGAATGAAAGGCAAGAATGAACTCTCACCTTGGAGGACTCAGTTGCTTTTAGCTGTTAAGCACTTATTACAACCATATGGTGGAAGAAGGATATGAGACAAGTAAACAACAAAAGCAAACAATTTAAAAATAAACTTTAACTTGAGGTTTACATATCACATTCTGGTGAAAATATTGTTCTTAACATTGGTAGCTATATAGAACTTTAATGTGCATGCACATCTCCTGGGAATCTTGTTAAATGTTGATCCTGATTCAGGAGACCTCAGGTAAAATGTAAGATCCCACATACACAAGCATTGGGTGAGACCAGTCCATGGACCGCACTTTGACAACCAAGGTGTAGAGTACACACATGTAAATAGAATATTTTTATTTTGTTTTTAGGTATAACTCAAATTTTGGAAAATAATGATGTACTAGGAGGGTAATTATGGTTCTCATAGTTTCTCAAAATCTGATGAATTAGTCAACTAAATTAAATACTTTATGTGTTATTGTTTTTCTTTGAATTCTCAGCATTGGCTTAATCTAATATGATTTCCACTTGGCTCAGAAGGAAT
>VMDR010016899.1:0-20663 GCA_007922815.1 Macrotus californicus | reverse complement strand
TCATTTTACTGTTCCTATTTTTTATCTTCTTTTTCTTAGATAAGTCCCTTTAACATTTCATATAATAAGGGTTTGGTGATGAGGAACTCCTTGAACTTGACCTTATCTGGGAAGCACTTCATCTGCCCTTTCATTCTAAATGATAGTTTTGCTGGATAGAGTAATCTTGGATGTAGGTTCTTGCCTTTCATGTCTTGGAATACTTCTTGCCAGCCCCTTCTTGCCTGCAAGGTTTCTTTTGAGAAACAGCTGACAGTCTGATGGGCACTCCTTTGTAGGTTCCTGTCTCCTTTTCTCTTGCTGCTTTTAAGATTCTCTCTTTATCTTTCATCTTGAGTAATGTCATTATGATGTGCCTTGGTGTGTTCCTCCTTGGGTCCAACTTCTTTGGGACTCTCTGAGCTTCCTGGACTCCCTGGAAGTCTATTTCCTTTGCCAGATTGGGGAAGTTCTCCTTCATTATTTGTTCAAATAAGTTTTCAATTTCTTCCTCTTCCTCTTCTCCTTCTGGCACCCCTATGATTTGGATGTTGGAACGTTCAAAGACATCCTGG
Source organism: Macrotus californicus (assembly GCA_007922815.1). Classification (NCBI taxonomy): domain Eukaryota; kingdom Metazoa; phylum Chordata; class Mammalia; order Chiroptera; family Phyllostomidae; genus Macrotus; species Macrotus californicus. Next base: position 20,109 of record VMDR010016899.1, on the reverse strand, counting down.
AGGTTCCTAAGGCTCTCCTCATTTTTTTGAATTCTTGTTTCTTCATTGTGTTCTGGTTGAATGTTTCTTTCTTCCTTCTGGTCCACACTGTTGATTTGAGTCCCGGTTTTCTTCCCATCACTGTCGGTTCCCTGTACATTTTCCTTCATTTCACTTAGCATAGCCTTCATTTGTTCATCTAATTTGTGACCAAATTCAACCAAGTCTGTAAGCACCCTGATTACCAGTGTTTTGAACTGTGCATCTGATAGGTTGGCTATTTCTTCATCACTTAGTTGTATTTTTTCTGGAGCTTTGATCTGTCCTTTCATTTGGGCCATTTTTTTTTTTTGTCTCGGTGCACCTGTTACGTATTAAGGGGTGGAGTCTTAGGTGTTCACCAGGGCAGGGCAACCTCGTCGCTGCGTTGTGACGCTGTATGTGGGGGAGGGGTCCAAGAGGGAACACTGTCACTTCCCCCACTACCCACAATCAAATTGGGCTCTTCTGGTGCTGATTCCCAGGTGGGTAGGCTTATGTACGCTCTAGGACCATGTGGGTCTCTCCAATGAGCTCTCCTGTGAGGCTGGGAGTTTCTCCCACTGCCGCTGCCTCAACCCTCACAGGAGTTTTCAATCAGAGGCTTTGAGGCTTTATTTCTTTGTGCTGGGACCCTGGGTTACGTGGTCTGTTTTGCTCCCCAGTTCTTCCTCCCAGTTTATTCACATGTAGGTGTAGGACCGCCTGGTCCAGCAGCCCCCACCTTGCCCGATCCACCAGCAGTGCTGTACCTGCCCCAGTCCGCCAGCCGCCACTTTGCCATGAGTCCTCTCCACCTGGTTGCCTGTCTCTGCTCCTCCTACCAGACTGGATGAATGTTTCTTCTTTAACTCCTTCATTGTCAGACTTCTATACAGTTCGATTTTCTGTCAGTTCTGGTTGTTTTTTGTTTTTAAATTTGTTGTTGTCCTTCTTTTGGTTGTGCGAGGAGGCACAGTGTGTCTGCCTACACCTACATCTTGGTCGGAAGCCCCCTTTTTCTTTTTTTAAATGCAAATCTTATCGTGTCCTGCATAAACTGCTTCTAGCTTTTCCAGTTAGGTAAACCTGCAAGGCAGATCTGCTCAGCCTCTGTTCCTCCTATCTGCCCCTACTGGTATCCTTTATGCTCTTTCTTGTCTCTGAATCTTGATCCAATTTACTCCCTTCCACCTCCTTTGCCTAAATATTTCCTGTTAGTTCTTTGGACCTCCAGTTGAGTTTTACCTCCTCTGTGAAGCCTGGCCTGCCTTCCCCACAGGAGACCTCGACCTCCTGTTGATCACCCTGAGCCTTCTGTACTTTTCCTTCATAGCATGTGTTACAGCTGTTATTCAACATACGTTTACATGACTAATGAATATCTGTCTCCTCCACTAGGTGGGAAGATCCATGAGTACAAGAAACACTTCCTGAATCCATAAATATTTGTTAAGCGAATGGATAATAATAACTAATGTTAATTAAACATTCACAGTGTACTAAGCACTGTGCAAAAGCCTTTCACTGTCTTATTTAAGTCTCATAATAACCCCCTCAGGTGGACACTGTTCTTTACTGAGGAGGAAACTGAAGAGTAGAAAGGTGAACTGCCCGAGAGGTCTGGCTTTAGAGCCCCAGTGATGATTCTCAGGCTTCTGTCTCCGTGAAGGTCTAAAACATATCCCCCTCTTTTCATTAGAAAACCAAAGCAGCTTCCAGGTCAAGTCATCTGTGCACAACTTGAGCAAAACTCAGCAGACCAAACTCACTGTGGGCAGCCTGGGGTTAGGCTTGATCATCATCCAGCATGGGCCCTACCTCCAGATCACACACCTCATCAAGAAGGGGGCTGCAGCCAGGGATGGAAAACTCCAGCCAGGTGACTGTGGTTCCCCATGCCTCCCACCTCCCGACCCTGCCTCCCTCCCCTCTGCCTTCAGGGACACTTAGGATTTTAGGTTTCAGTGTAACAGTAATGATGATGATATTGTCTGAGAGCTTTCTGTGCGTCAGCCAGTTGCTATCACTTTTGTAAGCCTTTCTCTGGTGCGTTATTTATTCATTGAATTTTTATAATAACCCTCTAGGTAGAAAACATTACCATCCCTGTTTTACAGGTGAGGAACTGAAACTCAGTGAGAATGAGTTCCTTTTCCAGTTTCACCCCCATCTAGCAGGTGGAATGCAAACACAGGTAGTGTCACAGCAGAGGTCATGGATCTCTGTGGATAAAGACCTCCTCTCTGGTAGGCAATATTAATCATCATCAACATTGAGACACATGACCTCATTTTAGGCTCCTGACAAACTCTGAGGAAGACTCTGCTATAAAGGACCTTACAGATCCCCGGGTAGTGTGGTTCAGTTGGTTGGAGCGTCATACCATAACCAAAAGTTTGCAGGTTCGATCCCTGGTCCAGGTACATATGATCCCCGGTCTGGGTGTGTATGGAAGGCAACCAACTTATGTTTCTCTCTCTCCCTTCCTCTCTCTCTAAAAGCAATGAAAAAATGTCCTCGAGTGAGGATAAAAAAAAAAGGACCTTACAGATAAGGAATCAGATATTTTAGAAACCTGCCCATGGTCACACCAAGGAGCAGGGATGTGAATCCTCTCTGTTAAACTCCACGGTGCAAAGGCTCTATCAGTACCACCCTGTTTCTCTTGTCTTTGGGTGAATGAATTTTTTATCCAATGCAAGATGTGTTTTTCCAGTGCTGGCTCTGGGCCTGGCGCCGTGCTCAGGAGTCAGTGCAGCACAAGGAGACTATAACGTGTTGAGAAGAAAAATCATTCGGCATTAACTGGGCTGTCACTTTCTAGTGCTGTGACCTTGGACAAAGTCGCTTAACTTTCCAGGCCTCAATCACCTCATCCCTAAGTTGGGATAATACCACCTTTGTCAGAGGTTGCTGAGATTTGATCATTTTAATGAAAGTGCTTTGAAAATTACAATGCTATAGAAATACTGGCAATAATTTATCTTAGGCTGGTCTCACTTAGAGAGTGTCTAGACTCATGTCTTTAATGTCTTTTTTTAAATAAAAAATGATTGTGGTACAGGAGCCCCAGTGAATTAAACCTCTGTTTTGCAACTCTGGTTACCTATTAGAATCACCTGGGCAACTCTTAAAACTATGATGCCTGGACCATATCTCCCCAGAGGTTCTGATTCAATTGGTTGGGGTTGGGGGTAGGGCAGTTCCTGTTTTAAAGTCTCCTCTAGAGATTCTATTGTAATTGCAGTTTGGGTTAGAAACAGCGTGTTAAAGAAGGAAGTAGATCAATGATCTTCTTATGAAACAGTTCACCTCACCTTAAATCCAAAGCATTTTCTCCGTGCATCACTACTTGGGGCCGGGGAACAAAGCACCAGAGAGTTCTGGATTTTCCAGACCGAAGGAGCTCCAGGACAGATCCCATGGGCTCTGCTTGCTCTCCTTGGCTTCTCCGGGGTGAAGTGTGTGCCAGCTGCTGCTTGATAACCTGAGTGTGCACTCCCTGGAGTGGGACTAGGGGTGTTTCCATGCACACAAAACAGAACCTCATGCTGGGGGCTACAATTAGTAGGCTCCTTCAAGTCCTTGAAGTCAGAGGTGGTCTTTTTTTTTTTTTTAAAAGAGAAAGAGAGTGAGAGAAAAACAATTGGTTTGTTGTTTCTCTTATTTATGCATTCATTGGATGATTCTTGTACGTGCCCTGACACTGGGGATGGAACCCGCAACCTTGGTGCATCGGGACAACACATTGAACAACTGAGCTACCCAGCCAGGGTTGGAGACACTCTTGAATTCATCTTCGAAATTCAGTTCTTACCTATAGTACTGGCACATTTATGTCTGTGCTTAATAAATGAATAATAATTGAGTATTTGACCTAGGTATTGTGCAGTGTGTTTCTATATTATCTAATTTAATTTTGCAACACTGCTAGAGGCAGATAATGAAATGTAGAGGCTTAGTTAGGTAAAGAAACTTAATTCACAGAACTGAGCGGTTGGAGCTGGGACTTGAACCATGTCTACCTAGAAAGTCTCTACCTTTGACTAGAAATGAGATTTTTTTCTATTGATTTAGAGAGAGAGGAGGAAGAGAGAAAGAGAGAGATTTGTTGCTCCCCTTGTTTATCCATCCATTGGTTGTCTCTTCTATGTGCCCTGGCCCGGGACTGAACTTGCAACCTTGGTGTATAGGGATAATGCTCTACCCAACTGAGCCACCTGGCCAGGGCAGAAATGTGATTTTAATAAAGAGAAAGTCCAGAGTCCTAAATCTCTTCATGGCAACTCGGCCACTCTTCTTCAGGGTCCAGGCTGCAAACACTGTAACTCCTGCCTTTTGACAGTGGCTGAAATTTTGAGGTGGTGCCTGCCCTTGAAACCTGCAGCTTCTTTGGCCTTATTGTTCCCAGCCGCATTCTCATCCACGTGCTTCAGATTTCTCTCCTTCGGTGTCCGTAACAGGTTTCATCTTGATTTCCTAATTTAGTTTAGTGTTAACTTATTCTGGCAAAATTTTATTTTTAAAAGTTTTTATTTATTGGTTTTAGAGAGAGAGTAGAAGGGGGGAGAGAGAGAGAGACAGAGAGAGAGAAACATCGATTTGTTGTTGTTCCACTTATTTATGCATTCACTGGTTGATTTTTTTATGTGCCCTGACTGGGTATTGAACCCATGACCTTGGCGTATTGGGATCATGCTCTAACCAACTGAGCTATCTGGCCAGGGCTTCTAGTGAAACTTTAAATTCCTTTTGGCCAGTATAGCTTTAACAGACTTTGATACATTAAGAAATTAAAATATTTTTGAGGATAAATACAAGTCCTGTACTGGCTGTCATTGTTACCAAGCCACATTCTTTAAGTATTTCCTGAATGCCTGCTGTGTGCAGGCTTCCTGCTCGGCACTGGGTCTCACACCGCGTGGAGCTTATGGAGCTTAAGCCTAGTTGGGAGAAATGGAGAAAAATAAATAAATCTATTTTTTAGTAGTGGCTTGGCTGCTACCAAGTTGATTTAAATAAGTAATTGAAACAAAGTTTATATGATGTGGTTCCTACAGCCTATTAAAACAAGACCTGTGTAATGAGGTTGGTATCTATAAATACCAGATTGGTGTTTCTTTTTGAAGGGCGATGTGAATATCCACGGCCACCGCTGTCACAGTCATACAATGACTTGTTTGGTTTGCAGCCAGAGTGGTCAGGGGGTCAAGCTGTTTATATTCTGCCCTCTTGATAAAAATCGCCCTTTAACAATATAATTAAGCAGAATGCCAATCCATAGCTTTCAGCTATAAACTTTCCTTTTAACATTAGGCAAGTGCCCTCACCCGGTGAGTTTTTGCCATTGTAATTAACCTCCGTTGGACTGCACCATCTGCAGGTAGCTGGGGGAAAGAAGCCTTGGTTCATTCATAAGCTGACTTTGTTAGTTTTACTCTTAGCTACTTTTTAAGACCAAAGTAAAGTTTTCCCTACCCTTCTAAGCATTCTTTAATACTGGCAACTTTTTTTTTTATTGAGTTGTCAAGTGATCTTTAACTGAAATATTTTCCTTTGTAGTTCTTGACTAGCCAGGCATTCCACTGCACCACTGCCCAATGTCATCTATGATGTCATGAGGGTGGCAGCCATCGACACTGCAGCCTGCAGACTGGGCGGTCCCCAGGATCTCTGTAATGGTTCCAGAGACTTCTCTAGCTGAAGACCAGGGCCACATCTCTTGGGCAATGGGGACAATTTCATCAGAAGTGGTCTTTCCACTGTGCTTAGTTGTTCACTTGTTTGTTTGTTTGTTTGTTTGTTTGTTTCTTCCTGTTTCCTGGCGGTTCTTGGAGGGATTTGATGATCAGGGCAGAAGAAGAAGGTACTACCTCAGTCTGAGCCTGTCTGTTCTGAATGGTCAGTTTCACCATAATCCTCAGACCCTTCCAGTCCAGTCACAGGTTGCTTGCTTTGGTGATGTCATCACCAAACTTTTCTTTTTATCCTCACCCAAGGACATTTTTTCATTGCTTCTTAGAGGTGGAGGAAGGGAGAGATGGGGCAGGGGAGGAGGCAGCCACGTGAGAGAGAAACGTTGACTTGTCCGTGCCTTGACTAGGGGATCGAACCTGTAACCTGAGCATGTGCCCTCACTGGGAATGAACCCACAACCTTTCCATCTATGGGATGACAGTACAACCAACTGATCCCACACCAGCCAGGGCTCATCACCAACCTTTTATGTAGACAGACCCAGGGGGTCAATCTTGGGGGCCAGGACAGACGTGGCACCAACTTCCCCATCCATGCACCTCAGGAATATGACTTTGATCTCTTTGGGGTCAAACTTCGATGGCATGTTGTCAGATGAATCCAGATTCAGAAGGACTGAAGAGAATTGCACCTAAGTCCCCTCCAAGCCAAAAGCCAAAAGAACACTGGGAATTTTTGTTTCTGATAGAATCTAGCACTATGAAAGCTTGTCTTTGGCCTCCCTTGGAGGCTTCCTTTGGGAGCAGCATACTTCCTAATGAGCACATGTGGAATAGATAAAGAGAAGGTACCTCATCTTGAATCTTGTCTTGGAGGGATGGTGACTGAGGGTTTGCCAGCTTCCCACACACAGAGAGGCAGACACATCCTTCCGGACTTCTTTGGAGTCACTTCATCCGATGTTAGTTATAAAGTCTCCATTATCACTTGACAGAATGTTAGTACTAGTTAGATCTAAAGACTAAGATTTTTCCCAATGTGAGTTTTCCCTTAAAAAGCAGTCTCTGAATTCCTTCTTCTCTTCCCTTGTGGCAGTCAGGGTTCTTCATTGCAAGCAAAAGAGCAGTTCTGCTAAGGCACTGAATTTAGAACATTGACTCTGACAGAACTGCCAGAAAGGCTGGAGAACCAGGCTTGGAAAATGGTGAGAACACAGGGCCATGTACAACTACCCCTGGAAACTGGGTGTGCTCCCCTCAACCCTCTGCATGTACTGCTCTGGGTTCAGTGACCCAGGTGGGAGTGCCCAGTGGCTGAATCTAGGTTACACGTCCGTGCCCTAGCTGCTGAGGGTAGGGAGGTGAGTGCACATGAATAATTGGTCTTTTTTAGGATCCTATTTTGGGGTCCAGGAACTTGCTGTCAAGACGTGGTTCTCTTCCCATCTACTGTGGGCTCAGAAGCTCCGTGCTTTGCCATCACGTTGCCCTCCCTGTTCAGCACTGCCTTAGCTGTCAAATCCCTTTGAACCAACACATTTTCTGTATACACATCTTAAACTTAATGAAAGCATGCTAATTGTCCGGCATTTCATGCAAAATTATTCGCTCAACCAATGCTCTACAAGGGCCGAAAATGGAATGAAAGGCTTGATGTTCAACGTGGTCAGCTTACTGTGGAGGGCACTGGAAAAGGCTGGGCAGCTGTAATGGAAAGTAGGCCATTTATTCATCACTTAGTGTAAGTGGCTTTTTCTTTAAGAGTAATAGCCATTCTTTTCATTTGACACAGACTTTTAGAATTCTAAAGGATGCGTCAGTTATAAATGGTATAACCTCTGCCACACCAAGGACGTCAGAAGTGCTGTGGAAGCGTGATATAATATCTATCACTGCACTGCTGTAAGAAGCATCTTGCATGCATTCATTATTATGCAAAAGACACTCCAGTTACTGAAGTGGTCATGTTTTAAAAAAGATTTTATTTGTATATTTTTAGAGAGAGGGAAAGAGAGGGAGAGATACGTTAATTGGTTGCCTCTTGCACACACTCCAACCAGGACAGAACGTGCAACCCTGGGATGTGCCCCAATCGGGAATTGAACCAGTGACCTTTTGCTTTGTGGGATGATGCCCAGCCAACTGAGCTACACCAGTCAGGGTGAGGTGATCATTTTTATTAAATAAAGACTGACTCTTGGTTTTGGTTCAAAATGAACCAACAATACGAACCCATGAAATGAAACACCTCGCAATAAAACCCAAAATGCTGTGTTCCCTTTAAACCATTATCTTATTTTTGCTGCTATTTTTTTTCTCCTCTTTAGGTGATGTTCTGATTAGTGTTGGCCATGCCAATGTCTTAGGATATACCCTTCGAGAATTTTTAAAGCTTTTGCGACGTATCACCATAGGAACAGTGCTGCAAATAAAGGTTTACCGAGATTTTATTGATATACCCCAAGAATGGCAAGAAATATATGATTTAATCCCGGAGACCAAATTCCCAGTAACATGGTAGGTAGTTCATTTTTGGGCATCTTTGTTATACTACAGAACTCTCCAGGGTCTATGAAGCCCAGCATCTTGGTTTAGTGGGAAAATTATCAAATGGACCATGGTAGGAAGGATTGGTGACAATGCCAGAACAATGTCATGGTTTTTTAAATCCTTTTGAAAAGAATAATCTGCAGGAAATAACATCAGGAAGAATGATAAAGGCAAGAGCCTTGAACCTGGAGTTAATAAAAAAGGATCAACTGTCCCATGGGGACTCTGTCCATGCAACGTGTCCCCTATCCAAAGTCAGCCCTTAAATGTGTGTTGGGAATCCCATTCCCTCGTTTGTCTCCTGTGTATTCAACGGCTCTCTCTCTGGATCCTTCCCAGTAACATTTTAGCCTCTTAAAGCTTGTATCTATCATATTAGCAAAAACCAGCTTAACTCCACTCCCCTTTCTTAGCCCCTCTGGCCACTGCCCTGTGCCTGACTCCAAACTCGTTGGCAGAGCTGTGCCCTGTTAAACATTGTCGTTTCTGCAGCACTCCTCAGCCCACGTCCATCTGGGCCTTGTCCTCATTACTTGCCTGAGGCCTTTCCCGGGTCCTCCAGAACCTCCACACTGCTGACCTTGTGGCTCCCTCATCTTTGTTTTGCCTTGGCTTCTGAGAATTAGACACTTTACAGCCTCCCAACCTCACTGTTGTGGAAATAGCACCTTCCCCTGGCTTCTGTTGTACCCATTCCCCTAACTTTCCTGTGACCTCTAGTCGCTCCCTCTTGGTCTTTCACCCAGACTTGGAGTTTCTTGAGGTGTAATCTTTGGCTCTCTCCTCTCAATCTCCTGCGCAATCTCAATGATGACTTTGGTCTCTATTACTATCCATACATTAAACATTTTCAAATTGTAGTTTATCTCCTAACTTGTGTACTTAAACACCCACTTGGTATCTCCCTTTGGATGTATCATAAACTCTCAAACTCATTATGCCTGAAATCAAAAGCCAGCTCACTTCTGATCTTCTAGTGGCCCTATCTTCCTGGGGTGGTGTCTGCTTTGTCGAACAAGTCAGAAATTTAGGGGCTGAACTTGATTTTTCTATTTTCCTTGCCTTCCCTCTTCCTCCTCAGCCACTACAATGGTTATTCACCTTCCAACCACCTCTCACATGTGTCCACCTCTCTGGCCACTACCGTCGCTCCAGTCGAGGCCACCATTTTGGCTCCCTGCATCTACTCTTGTCCCCTATTCATTGTCTACACAGCATGATCCTTTTACAATGCAAATCGGATTGTAACATGCTTTAGAATCTGTAGGACCTTCCCCTGTTCTCAGGATAAATGCCCAAATTCTTATACTGGTTTGTGCTCCCAAGACTTGGCTGGTGTTTGCACCCCACTCCAGCCGCGTCTCACACGGCTCCCTCCCCTGTGGCTCCCCTGTGGTCCACTTTGGCTTTCAGTTCTGTGACCTGATGTTGCTCTTTGCCTTGAGACCTTCTCATGGGCTCTTCTGTCTGCAACATGCGTAGGACCCTGTCGTGAGTCTTCCTTGAAGGTTCTGAGTGCAGACTTTTCTAAGAGGCTTTCCTAAAGGAAGTGTTGAAACACTGTCAGGTCCACCTGCCAGATGTTCTCATAGTATCCTGATTCTCTCCTCACAGCACTGATCTAATTTCAGTCAAGTAATCTGCACAGTCAATTGTTTGCTGTGTTGCCCTGGGAGGGCGCAAATTCTATGAAGGCAGGGCCAAGTCTGTCTTGTTACGCCGGACCTGCCACAGGACTTTTACTTAATTGAGGTCTTCGTTATTCGGTGAATGAAATTTGAAATCCAGCTTTGAATCTCTGGCAAATCCATCTGAGAGCTTGTTTTCTGTTAACACAGGAGTAGCAGGGACCCTTCTGAGGATCAGATAAGTAAGAAAGTTCTGGAGAGCATGAGAACATCTTTTTTTTCAGTGAGAAATTGAGTGCTCTGATGCAGGAATTGTCCTCACTAATTCTGGCAGGTTTCCTGAGCCCTAGTTGCTGCAGCCCCGCATCTTTGCTTATTGGAAGGAATTCAAAGAAACCTCCCTGGAAACTTCACTTGCACTCAAATTGGCCCAGATTGTTGCACAGGCCTTACTTCAGAGATCCCAGTTCGTGACCCAAGGGAGTGGTGTGGCCGCAGGTGCGCTCTGCTCTACCACGGGACTTTTTGTTTTCTGTTTTCGTTTTAAAAAGCCAGAAGAGCAGTCACCTGCAGAGAGCGAGGAGGTGCTTGGGACTTGTCTAGGGGCCAGTAGAACTCTATTTCTTGACCTGGGTGGTGACTGTGAAGGTTTTTATAATTTTTTTCTTAAACTGTTTTTTTTTCATTTTCTCTTTATTTCAAATTTTAAAAATGAACAATATTTGAATTAGTTGCCAAATTTACAAGTCTAATATTTCATGGAAAGAATCTGAATTTGTGGTTTTTCCTGAAAGATCAGAAGAGGGGCTTGCATCCTCATGATGACAATGTCCTAAAGTTGGGGAACAGCTGTCCCCATCAAATTGGGCACAGACTGCGGGAAAAAATTTCCCCCAATAACCAAATCAATTCTTATTTGATTAGAAATCATTAATGATAATAGCAAACACACTTATTCACTGCTTACAATGTCATGGGTACTATTTACAAGATTATACAATTTAATCCTCATGCCAATTCTTTTTTTTAAATCCTCATCAAAGTTATATTTTAAAAAAATGGTTTTAGAGAAAGAGGAAGGCAGAGAGGGAAGATGGGAGAGAGGGAAGGAGGGAAAGAGAGAGAAACAGTGAAGAGAGAAATATGGATTGGTCGCCTCCTGCAGACCAACATTCCCCAACTGCAGATCAAACCAATAACCAAGGTGTGTGCCCTGACCCGGAATCCAGTCTGCAACCTTTTTGGTTCACAAAATGATGCTCCATTCAACCGAGCCACCTGGCCAGGGCCATGCCGATTCTTTTTATTATCATTTTATAGATAAGAAAACTGAAGCCAAAAGAAATGTATGTAAGCTTGCCAGAGACCACAGGGGTGAGTGGTGGTTTGTCTCCGGAGCAGCCATGACCAGTGAGAACTGCCTGTGGCGGTGGAAATGTTTCATGTCTGTGTTGTCCTCTGTGGCAGCCACCAGCCACATGTGGCTAGTTAGCACTTGAAATGTGAAGATTTGCAAATGAAGAATTCAGGTTTCATCAGTTTAAATTCAGCTGCCACAGAGTGCTGGTGGGCCTTGTCCTGGGGACTGGCACTCACTCAAGCCTGAGCTCTTAGCCACTTGCTTATACAAAACTATGCTCTAACTGAGCTCTTTAATTATAGAGCTTGAGATTCAGAACATTAAAATCTAAGGATGACAGGTTTACTGCTCAAAATCAAAGAAAAGATAAATACAGAAAGCACAACTTAGGTATGAGACTGAAACTCAAAACCCAGGAACAATGCCAAGCATGTTCTGACTCCCTTTGTTAGGCACAGGGTTTGTATCTAAGACATCACAGTAACTTATGTGAAGGGGCAAGGAAGGGGCAGAAAGGGGAGGGAAAGACTTCTTTCACAAAGTTGGTGTGACCTTCTTCAGGAGCATGTGGCGCTGTGTGGACCCTGGAGAGGACATGCCACGCAAAGCTCTGGGCTGACCTACTGGCGCTGGAACTGTTTCCAGCCAACCCCGATCCCTGCAGGCTTGTGGCTTTATTATCTCATGCCAGTTTAATAGGATCCTGGCCCTACCACCTGTCCTTGCTGATTGCCTGACACAGAGTTACTAGGGATACCCTCTGCAGCCTGAAAAAACAGGACCTTGTCCCCCCAGCCCCCCAATCCATGTGCTGTTTAGGAAGCCCTGGGTGTGATGAAGGGATATTCTTTCAGTCATTAGATCTTTTGGATTTCCTGGCATAGCACTAAATCAAGGATCAAAGAAAATCACACAATTTAAGACCAGGGGCTCTCAGTAAAAATGACTCAATATTAATTGTGTATCACCAGGAGAGAGAAACTCTAGGGCACAGATGGAGCGGGGTTAGAAAGTCCGAGGACTGGCTCTTTCCTGGCTCAGCTGGTGGGGCGTCATCCTGCAGGGCAAAGGGTCGCCGGTTCGGTTCCCGGTCAGGGCTCAGGCCTAGGCTTCGGGCTGGTGCCCGGTTGGGGTGTATGTGAGAGGCAGCAGATCGATGTTTCTCTCACACAGCGATATTTCTCTCCCTCTCTTTCTCCCTCTCCTCCTCTACCTAAAAATAAATAAAATCTTTAAAAAAAAAAAAAGAGGCCTGTAACTGCTAGCAGACAAGCATCACCCAAGTTTCAACAATCATGAAAGTTGAGGCAGGTTACAAAAAAATCTTAAAAGTTTTTGGACAGCAACAAAGAGGTGCAATAGTGAATGATGAGACACATCTGGATAGAAGGGTGTTCTACAAATCCACATTTGTAGACCCGAAGGAGAAGCAAAGAGTGATGGTCAGGAGAAAAAAGTAAGACTCACAGAGTTTCCCATGACTAGCATGTTAAAGGTCTTTGGGGCCCACTACTTCCAGACTCCCCTTGAAATTGGTGGTATTCTGTTATTGCCCACCTCTGGGGACCCATAAATACATTCTGAGTGGATGAAATTAACCCACCCCTTAAGGCTTAGGCATCAGGCTTATCTGTGCAAAGCCAGGCAGTTTGATTTACATTTAGGAATGGAAACAAATTTAAAGATACTTTTGGAAAAGAGAAAAATGTCAACAACTCAAAAAGGCAGTGCTAAAGTTAAATTGTATACTTTCTTCTATGTGCCAAAGCCAGTGAGAATACCTTTCACTTAACTATCCTTTTATTTCCAGCACAAGAAAGAAAACTGAGCAGACAAAAGACGACTCTTTCACAAACACTGAGGACAAGGAAGATGTAGTTTTAGATAAAAAACTTAAGTATTATAAGCCCCCACAGTCCACTGGGCATCGTCCTGCAAGAAGACCCATGTCAATCTCCAGAGAATGGCATGAATATAAAAAGAAGAACCAGACTATCAGTGTAGGGACAGACATAAACTGTGATGTCGTGATTCACACAGACCACAAGAGAGAACTGAGGGCCCCTTCCCCGTACTGGACAATGGCGAAGCAAGACCAGGACAGCTCTTCCTCCTCCTCAGCCTCGGACGTGTTCTGGCTGGAGGACTATGCCCAAGTGGAAAAGGGCAAGGGCCACCCTGTGTGAGCAGTTGGTTGCTAGTTTGCAAATCTGTGATCACAGGGGCTTTTCTCTGGAAAATACCCAATTTTTGTGTGCTGCCACGTACCACTTTCCCATGCTCACAGGACATGTGCAGACTTAACCCATTATTTCACAGCCGTTGTGAAGCCTTTATGCCTTCTTCAGTGTGATGTCCAAGACTTCCGTTTGTGGGAGAAGAGCCCCCTAAAGTTTTATTCTTAAAGCAGCACCACCACTCAGTCATTATGACCCTCCTAGCTGAGAAAAATGTCTCATCTTTTAGAAAATGCAGCAGAGCAGCTTAGTATCATCAGAATGTGTGAACATAGTAGAATATTTCACTTTTTAAGGTAAGTGCCATATTGTTATTTGGATATTTAGTTTCTCTTGTTTTGCAAACTTCAATTGCCATACTTAAAAGAAGTAATAGGTATTTTTGGCTAGTTGTTCAAATTAGAAATTTTTTTCCTTCTCTGTCCCACTTTTACTCTGAATGTTGGGTTCAGAGGTAACTACTGTGTTTTGCTGTGTATGGTGCCCTCCCATGTATAATGCACGCCCATGTTTTTGGCCCAAACTGTCAGGAAAAAAAGCTTTTGTTTTGATTTTTTACATTCAATTATTTATTTATTTATATTTAGATACTTGCACAGGACACAACCGACAGGGAGTTCATGGTTTTCAGAAGTAACTCTATTGCAAGAATGGGACAAAACCCAGACCACGTCACTGTTCTTACCCAAAATGAGATTTTAGCTGCTTTTATCTTTTTTTGTTGGTTTTTTGTCATCACAAACAATATTTTTTAAATTATACTTTATTCAATATGCAGTTACACTTGTCCCAATTCCCCCCACCCCCTTTTGCGCCCCACCACTCAGCACACCCCATACTCCCTCAGGCAACCCCCACACCACTGTTCATGTCCATGGATCACGTGTGTAAGTCTTTGGTTTCTCCACTTCCTACACTGTACTCTACATCCCCATGGCCATTCTGTAACTATCTATTTGTACTTAATCTACTCACCTCTTCATCTATTGCCCTTCTCCCCCTTCCATCTGGCAACCATCTGGTAACTAATTTCTTTTCTCTGCTGCTTTTAAGAGTCTATCTTTGACCTTTAGTCTTTTAATTATGATGTGCCTTGGAGTGGGCCTCTTTGCATCCATCATAACTGGGACTCTGCTTCTTAGACTTGCATGTCTATTTCCTTCACCAAATTAGGGAAGTTTTCTTTCACTATTTTTTCAGATAGATTTCCAATTTCTTACTCTTTCTCTTCTCCTTCTGGTCCCCCTAAGATGCGAATGTTGGAATGCTTGAAGTTGTCCCAGAGGCAGCTTACACTATCCTCGTTTGCTTTGGATTCTTTTTTCTTCTCGTTCTGCATGGTTGTTTTTGGCTTCCTTATGTCCCAAATCATTGACTTGATTCTCAGCTTCATCCATTCTATTGTTCTCCTGTAAATTGTTATTTCAATTAATGTATCCTTTGTTTCTAACTGGATCTTTTATGCTGCTGAGGTCCTTCCTCACTAAGTTCCTTGAGCATCCTTATAACCAGTGTTTTGAACTCTGCATCTGATGAATTGCTTATCTCTATTTTGTTTAGTTTTTTTCCTGGAGTTTTGATCTGTTCTTTCACTTGGGCCATCTTTCTTTGTCTTCTTGTTTTAGCAGCCTCCCTATTGTTTGTTTTGTATGTATTAGGTAGAGCTGCTATGACTCTCTGTCTTGGTATCATGGCCTAATGTAGTAGGTGTCCTGTAGAGTCGAGGCACAGCATCCCCTCTGACCCAAGCTGGGTACTCAAGGTGTGCCTTTTGTGTGGGCTGAGTTCACCCTCCTCTTATAGTTGAAACTTGGTTGCTGTTGGCAGGTCAATGGGAGGGATTTACCCAGGCCAGTGAGCTCCAAGGACTGGCTGTGACCACTGACCACCAACCTCCACCCGCTGTGGGGGATCAGCTGTGGAAAGGCAGGGTGGTGGTGCTCTGATGTGATCTGTACTTGTCCACTGGGTGCGTAGGCTCTGGGGTTTCCTGGGTGGTGCAGGCCAAGGTCAGCCCCCACCTGTGTTTTGCCCAGGGCCACCCTGCCTGAACTATAAAGCAATATGAAATGGCTGCTACTTGTGCAGGGATTAGAGATTTTCAGGAAGACAAGTTGTGAATCTAGGCGATTGCTGCTAGTGCTAGGCCTGGGGCCACTTAGCAAGAGGTAGCAGGGAAGGGAGCACACTGAGGCAGGCTGTTGCTTGACAGCATTTAGGAAGTTGTGAAGCATGAACCAAGACCAGCCATTCATATAAAACAGCTACTGTTAACAGCTGTAAGTTGGGTGGGATGGAGCCTGAGGGTACCCCCAGGGGAGGGCAGTGTTAGCAAGGTTGATAGGTCTCAGATATGGCATCTGCCAGCTGGCTCTATGGGAGGTATGCTCAGAAAAGTGACAATGGCTGCTGCCTGCCTTTCTGTGGTGGAGAAAGCTGACCCCCGGCTCTCACCTGGATACCAGAAATTTCAGTTCCTCCTTGTATGTCACTGGTGCCTTTCAAGCTATTATCTCAGTGCTAGAGCTCAGAGGGAGTGAATCTGAGCAGGTGAGAATGTGTGTGGGCTCTTTAAGGGGAACTGCTTGGGACTCCAGGGGTTTCTTCCACCAATTCAGTCCCTGCTGGATTTTGTAGACAGAAGTAATGGGGACTTACCTTCCTGGCACTGGAACCCTGGACTGGTGGGCCTTAGTGTGGGGCTGGGACTCTTCACTCCCGAGATATCACTCCTGAAGTGTTATCCACCTTACATGAATGTGAGACTGGTCCATTCCATGTTTCCACCCCTCCTACCAGTCTGGATGGATGTGGATTCTTTTAATTCCAAAGTTGACAAACTCCAATTCAACTTGATGGTTGTCCTATAATCTAGTTGTAACTCTGATGTTGTTGTATGAGGAAGCGAGCCATGAAGCTGCCATACTGATCAGAAATCTCTGCTTTTATCTCAAAGAGGTACCACCAACAATAGCCTGGAAATACTGGCTAACAGTTACTCAGCCTTCATTTAATAGTTTCTCTGCACTATCCTGTTCTCCTTCACAGCATCTAAAACAAAGATGTCTGCAGATAATAAATACTTGTTGCTTAACTGATTAGAAAAAAAACACAAGAAAACACTTAGAATGTTTTATTGACTTTTGGTTGGCTGGAAACAATTACCTGCATTTACACTTTTTAAGATTATTTCACCTCATTTGAAAAAAAAAGGTACGTGTTACATTACAGACTTGTGACTTTCTGTGTTTGCTGCTCTGGGTTGAGAAAACGTCCAGCTCTTTCCTGAAACATGTTTCGGCATTACAGCTCATCAACAAAAGGTGTGTGTCCCAAATTTCCACTTGCTGCCATTGACTTCTTGCTGGAAACAAATTTCTTTGCAGCCTTTAAGTAAACAAACAAATGTAGAAAGTTAAAAGAAATAAGACCATGTATTATCAAGTAATTTAACTTATTTATTCTGTTATTTCACAAGTTTATGGGCAAGACACTGTAAACCAGCAATTCTGTAACAGCCTCTCATAAAAATTAACTACAGAAGGGGGCTAGTGTGTTATTTTAATTTAAATAAAAGCTCAGCTGCTTCTTGAGTGTCCCCATCACATGTGTGACTGAGGAAGTGCGGTGCTCTTGATACGAGGGTAGCTCTTATGGGGTAAGGAAACTCACTGACATTGCAAACTAGGGTGGAGCTGGCCTCGGGCAGGCCAGTACCTTCTTATTTCTGTATTACAATGGCAAATGGTCTAGGTTAATAAAAATACACTGATTGTTAACTTAAAAGTCCGATTTTCTTAGCATTCTTTATGCCATGACTTCAAGTTCAAAGGCTGGTTGCTCAGGTTAAGTGTTAACACTGTAAGTATCAGTCCCCGCATGACGCCAGGCCATCTTTTTTCAGTGGACGGTGGTGGCAGCAGCTGGGCTGGGACTCGCATGGCAGTATACAAGGTGAGGACAGACATCTGAAAGAGTGCATAATAAACTTTGGGTCCAGCAAAGTGATGTCGGGGTTACTCCTTAAAATATACTCTCTCTTTTTTCCATCCCCATTGTCCCTGTACAAGGTAGACATGTTGTCAAGAAGATGGTTGAGACCTCTACGGTGGAAGGGCATTTGGCATTTTTAATAACAGAAAGGACTGGAAAAACCTACTGACTTTGAATTTATGCTGTAGTTCTTGTACTTGTCAGGTATAGTAGGGAGTACAGAGAGGAAGTGTAACATACATTCCTTGCCCTCAAAACAACTCATCTTGCAGGCAACAATAATATGTGGGGAAAGCAAGAACAGGGGAATGTCGTAGGCTGAGAAGACAAAAGACCTTGAGACGCTGGACTGTGGAGGCCCTGCAGAACACAGGCTTTATTTCTTCTTGGGAGAGAAAAGGAAAAAATGCACCTGACTGTTAGTTTCAATCATAAGATTGCCAATATTCGATTCTTCTTGACCTCTGAGAATTTAGAACGGCTTAACTTAGTCGTAATTTAGTTGAATGAGGAAGATACATAAACCCTGAGTTGATAAGGAAGCTATTTGCAGATCTGATGGTAATGAGCTTACCTGCCTCCACACCAGGTAGAGAGGCACCAAACAGCACAAGAATAACACATACAGCCCAAGGAAGCTTATGCATGCCTTCTGAAATTGGATCATGAAGGTCAAGTTATTTGATGTTAAATCATGTTTTCATTTGCTTACATTTATGACATCAGCATCAGCTACTGAGTCAATCTGCTGAAGGACGGTGGATGGTGGCATGTACGAACCAGCAACAAGGGCCTGAGACCCGACTTCGTCCAGGAAACCCTCAGAAGACTCCACTGACATTAGGTACCCAGCCTTCAGCTTGTTCCTGTCCAATTAAAGGTGCATAACTAAGACAGAGGCCAGTTTTACAGAGCAAGGCAATGTTGTTAGTATGTTCCCAAACTCTCAAATATGTATTGGTAAATACGCAAATTAACAGCTTTGAACTCTTACACTGTTAAAGGGCCTCCCTACTTCTTCAGCTCACCACTATTTGCACTATCATTCAGAAAGTTTCAGTACAGATTACACAAAAACTGAACAGATTACCTTTTGATTTCGGGCTAGAACTGAGATCTAGTTAAATCCATTTTAATGTACAGCTTTGATTAGTGAAATAACTCTTGTCTCTTGATACTTTCTTGGTAATAAATAATTTTAGGCATTTCTATTAAAGAAAAATAACTATATGGGCTCTTAATGCTGTGTGCTAGTCCTGTAGCTGTCCTTCTACCCCAGCCCCATTTCTGTGCTGGGGTTTGTCTCACTGAGGGTAGAGAGTAATGAAGAGGCAGGTGGGTAACCCCAGTAGCTTAACCCTTTCGGTACGGGTGCCGGATATATCCAGCGCCCAGCTGATGACCTATGTGGACGAGTGCCGGATATATCCAGCATCCATCTGTATATAATTTTTATAAATTTTACTTACATAATTGATAGAATTTTATATAACTATCTCTTAATATTAAAGTTACAAACAACACTTGGAAAAAAGCATTGTTTTATTAATCATAGATCCTATATAAAGTTAGGAAAGTCTTCACACAAAGGAGGACTGACCATGTGCTATGTGCGCGTTTTCGGTGCAGCACCTCGTACAGCGGGAGTGTTGCGGCGGAAAGAGCGCTCGTACCGAAAGGGTTAAATGTCGGCACAAAACCATCAGTTTCACATAAAATAATATCCAATTCGTAATTCTCCCAGAAAGAAACTGGTGTTCAATAACGCACCTGGGTTATTTAACCCTTAAATAAATTATCCTCCTTTGGCACGCTGTAGCAAGACTTCCATTTACACATAATTAAAATTATATGTAGCAATTTCACCAAATTGTCAGCTTAATTAAAGTGAGGTTTTACCTACAATAAACTTTACCAGAAGACTATGAGCTTGTCCCTTCAGCAAGGACACCTCACTTTCTCTTTTCACCACAGGAAGACTAAGAACCCGACAGAAAAAAGTATCAACTCCATGCAAAAGGTAAAAAAGAAAAAAAACGTACTTGACATTAGTAACTGAAACTCCATTCTCTACATGTTGCCATACCTTATAAAAACAGTGTTACACTTATTAAAATATACTTTCTTAAATAAATTACCTTGAAATAGATTTTTCTTAAATAAATCCAGCGTTTCAATTTGTTCTTACCATGTTTTGTTTCTGATACAATCTCCCAGAGTTATACCCCATTAACCCTTGTCTCCATGGATACAATACTTAATAAACCATGTTGTCGTCGTTCAAGAGAGGCAGTTTCTTAGTGTGCTCAGCATTTAACAAAGTAATAACACGAATGGGAATGGGAACGACCAACTGGTTACTCCCTCCTGGCCTGTACTTCACTGTCATACTTGCCACGTGGGCGACACTTATGATCATGAAGACCGAGTTTCAGGATTCACATGATGAACTGTCCTCAGTGGACGGAGTCAAGGTTAAATGTTTTCAACTGCTGTATGGAAATGTAAGCTGGTTTCCAACTCTGCCCCAAGTCTGTCTCTTTTAGTTAAGAGAAAATCCCACAACTTCCGAGTTAGAGGTGGCGTTAGTACTTTCAGTGACAACGGTGGGAATTTAAAAATCACCAAATAGGTGAAGAGTATTT
>VMDR010016898.1:0-20661 GCA_007922815.1 Macrotus californicus | reverse complement strand
CATCAGAATTATCTCAAGATGGCTGTCAAAAAACCTGAGGGAACTAAGAAAAGTTATTAAATGTAGTGAAAGGATAAAAAGGAAAGAATTTTTACCTAAACTCAAGTCAACTTATAAAAAAATGTTGCCTGTTTTAGGATTTGTAAACTTTGCAAGGCAGGATGGGTAGCACTGAATCTTCTTTCTGCCAAGATGCTACCTGCATTTGTTTTGACCAAGTTTCTCCTTCACTATCTTTTGTAGCTAAGGTAAAATCACATCACCCTACAGTGGTGGTTCTTCAGTGTGGTCTCCATGGGAGCTGCATTGGGAATGTGTCAGAAATGCAAATCTTTGCTCCTCTGTCCTCCTTACCCCCAGACCTAGGGAACGGAGACTGGAGGTGGGGGCCAGCAATCCGTGGTTTATCATACCCTCTACGTGATTCTTGATCACACCAAAGTTTGAAAACCACTGGCCTAGAGTACTGGAGAAAAATGTCTACCTGTAAATAGGGTAGTTATCTCAGTTTATTCTGCAGGAGTCCAAGAAGAGGAAACTTAGTAGTTAAATATGAAAATGAACAATGTAGGAAGAGCAAGATGGCAGGAAAAGTGGCAAAAAGATCAATGAAACTCTCATTAACACAGATAAGATTTATTTTCAACTGATTTAACATAACCAGTTGTTTTGGGCTCGTGAAAATAAAATTGTAGCCCAGCAGTGAAGAGTAATTTGTTTCTCTGCCCCTGAAGGTAGAATTGAGATGATCTAGTTACATCCTCATCTGATGCCTTTAAAAATTATTGACATTTATTTGAAACATTGATAGTTGGTTGAAATTAGAGGTTCAATCTGTAAAAGCTATACCGAAGATAAAATAAATTGCATTTATTAGCATCATACTTTAACCAACTAGATGGACCCTCATATAAGCAAGTAAATGTCTCTTGGATGAACTAGTCCCATTTATAGGAAACAGATTTGGATAAAATAATTCCAGTAATCTGAGGCAGATTTATTTACAGTGGTGGTTGGGAGTAGATTGTGCTTTGTTAGCAGACTAAATTTCAGAATTCTTAAGGTTAGTGTGGCCCGAGTGAGCACAATCTTTGCCTTGTTGTCAATTTGGGTTCAAATATATTAGTTCTAAAATACTGAACCAGTCTCTAAACCTCTGGAATATTAAAATGCAGATAAGAGGGTTGTTATGAGGATTGAAATAGTAGATATATGGGGCCCAGCAGTGCCCAATATATGGTGAGTATTCAATAAGTAATAGTTATCAGTACTGATACATTTGACTCTTCCTTTTGTTACCACTTTCCCTTTTAAAATGGTCATGGTACAATTCTCCTAGAGGCTAAAATCATTTCTGAAATTACCTGTCAACCACTAGTCAAAATATTTTCTGAATACCCACTGAGAAATGAAAAGCTGGAGCAGTGGACCTTTCAATCCGTATCATCCCAAGTGGAATGTTTTTATACACCCTAAAGTGTTATACAGAAATATGGTAAGAGTGTTGGCATTAGTTGAGTGAAGTAATAGCCCTTCTTTCTCACAGTCTATAGATCTAGCTCATAGGGCAATTTATACATTTTTCAAAGAGCAGCTTTAGTCTTTATTGTTTTAACTGTCGCTTGAACAAATAAATAGGATGGTGTCGGACCATGGTCATAGTGGAAGAAATTAATGTTCTTAGCCACTTCTACCAGGTTACAGTGTGTGCAGGGAGGAAGAGGAGGGAAGAAATGAACAAAGTACACGTGTATATACACTTCAAAATACACTTTGGTTACTCTTACATATTGTCTCCGATAAACAAATAGGCACCCAGAGACATCTCAGGTGTCAGCTCTTTTCTAACCCTCCCTACTGACAGTGGGGTAGCGCTGCACACTGAAGAACTGGGTGCCTAAATAAACTCCTGCAGACAGAAACCTGTGTGCTTCTTCTCTTCCCCTCTAATCATCCACCTTCACAGTTTCTCAAGGCTAAAAGCAAATAAGCAGACCCATTATGATGTCTTATCTTTGCATACTGGACTACTTATAAGTCCTCTAAAGTAGAACCAGTGTTCCAAGTTAAGCGCCCCTCCTTATTTTCTTGGTTAAATGTCGTTACTTGTGACATAGGGTGTTCAACAGGGCCAAGGAAAAAGAGGTAAAACGCAGTACTTGATTCTCAGGAACCAGTGCAAAGATAGGGGCAGTATATTATTTAGCAATGTAATTTATAGTTATTTTTAGAAACAATGACATTTCAGGAAGTGATGTTAATTTTTAAAATTCTTTTGCCATGCAGGATATGAGAAATGATTATGGAATGTGTAGAAACAAATAGTGATTCCAAAGAATGAGACCTCATATAGATAATAAAAATACTTCTTTAAAAAAAATCAAAGCATAGGGTAGCTATGTAGTTTGTATACAACCATTGGGCCTTAAGAAGAAATAGGAACAGAATTTATTTTGTGTGGCTAAACCAATGTACCCATAAAACTGACACTTTTGCATTTCGGGGGGGCTATCACCACAGGTGGCTGCATTGTTATAGTTCTTTTTAATATAAAGAGAGAATCTCCTGCACTTCCCAATTCTGGTCTTCTCCATCTATATTTTTCTTTCACACTCCATGGATATAGCATTTAAAAAGTTTAGAAGAGGAGGGAACCTTACCCTTTCTGCACAATTTTGTTCATTTTCCATATATGGAAGCCATTCAAGAGAAGTTAAATAATTTGCTCTGGGTCAGGCCATACACTGGCAGAATTAGGCATTATTATTCTTTCTCAAATGCTCTTTTAAAGGTTAAATATATAGGGATTTAGTTCTGAGAACGACTTTTGTCTTTCCATTTCTGTTAGAGTGACTTCTTTGGTCACAAGCAAGCAAAATAACCAGGCACCGCCATTCTCTTTCCTCCTTTATATTGGCTACCTCTCGGCGGCAACCTCATCGATTCCACAACCAATAACCAATAATATCCTGAAGGAGAGTATTATCCTACAGAACTGTTTTCTCTAAGAAAAAGAAAATACTAAATATTTCTAATGCAGGCGTCTCAGATAAAAGAAATTCTGACTTTAATCAGATCAAATAAAATAGCCAGATTTATACCATAATTTTGATAAAGACAAAAACCAACAACAGTGCCCCCCTCTCCAAACTTACACTTTGAGCAACTCTCACTTTTAAATACTATGAACACTTTTCTTAGGGATTACTTTCCCTTTTCTTTACCCCTAATATTTTCTGGGAACAATGAAAACTTTGAATGGAATAACACAGAGGCCAAGTATAAAGGGGTAAATGAGAAGACAGACAACTCCTATTCAATTTTAGAAATGAGCCAACAACATTAAAGAAGTAACTGTATATTCCATTTAAGTGAGTATTTCCTTCATATTCACATCATAAACCAACTTCACTGTAGCAGTACTAATTAATTCATTATGAACAAGTTTTTTGTTACTGGTAGATGCCACTGGCCTCAGTAAGAATGAGAACTTTCTCAAAAGGGATATTTGAAGAAAGCAGTTTTTAAAACATGATTTACCACAAAGCACCAAGATGGGAAACTTGTTGAATAAGTATGAGAAATAGTTAATATTTTTTAGCCTAAATTCAAGCAAAACTCATTCCTGAAGGTGAATTTACCTTTCTTTTGACCCCTCTTCAAATAAGGAACAATACATATAAACCATTTTAAACTTAAGTAAATATCCAGTGTTTATCCAATAACTTTTACCAATGTTATAGATTCTGCAAAGAGTAATTATGTCATTGAAATAAAAGAAGCAAACTTTCCTATACTTTAAAAATATATTTTTAAGAGGATCCTGTTTTCTAACATCACCTCTCTCATTTTACAAACAGAAGAGCATGCCACCAATTATGGAGATAAGTTTCTACAGTTTAAACCAATGCTTTACTTTTCAACAACCTTTTAACATTTTTGTAAAATTTCAGAAACCAGTCCATTAAAAAATTTCTTTCTCAATCCACACATTCTTTAAGATATTCCTAATAGTATTGGATCTTTTACCCTGGTTACTTTAATTTATAATAAGAGAGTGTCCTTCAAGATTCAAATATGGAAACTTTAACTTTTCAGATAATAATTTTTCTTGGTGGTCCTTAGAAAAATGAACTTAAATGCTGCCTTGATGTGAATAAAGAGAATTATTATTTTGGGGTAGGGGTTGGAGAACTATTAAAGCAGTTTTGTTTACATTTTTAGGAATAGTAATCATGCTAACTTCAATTTTAAACAATTATATTTGCTATTTTATATTTTTTCAAGCATAGAATGGAGGGTTTAGTTGTACTTGTACCCTCATAACCCCAAAGTTTTTACTCTTTCCCAAATCATCATCGTGCCTTCTGGCCCCAAGGACACCTGACAGACCCTGGCTCCGTCAATGGGGAGTCAATGCCGTAAACAACCAGGGCTAGCTTTATCCCTTTATTTAGTCGTGGATCTGACTAAGTTGTTAAATGAATTATTCATTAATAATTTCTCATCAAAACCATGAAAACTCATGTTAATAAATCAAAAGACCTTTGACAGTCATGACATAACCTTTCTCTATAGTTCTAGCACTTGTTTGCTCTTAAACGCATTTGCTTTTTTTCCTAAACACAATAGTAACAGAATCAGTAAGAAACTGACTGAAAGTGATAATTTGTTAAAATTTTTAATATGGGTGATTTTCATTAGAGAACACAGTTAATCTAAAATAACACTTGGTTAAATAATTCAATATCCTGCAGTCTTGATCTGTATTCAGGAAAAAGATCAGTACTTTGGAAGAAGAGGGGAAAATAGGAAGGCAAGATCGTTAGGCTTTGGGAAAGGGAACAATATTTATATATTTTAAAATTAACATATAATATTAGCATTTTAAGTAAATACCAATTGGAATCATTCAAAATTTCTTTGAGGCTCTCTTGGTGTAATAACATAAATGTTATGTCAACTAGATCAAGTAAGGTATCTAAGTAAAAGGAAAACAGTCACAATGACAGATCTAAAGTTGATACTAGTGGGTACAGAATAGTGGATGGGACATGTGTTCATTTGTATGTTTAAAAAGAATATATGTATGAACACATATGCTTGCATATGCAGAGTAACTCTAGAAAGATATACAAGAAATTGGTAACATGGGTTGCTACTTTTTACTTTCTACTCATCTGTAGCATGTAAATGTTATGTTTTTCTTACTCAAAAATACTGCTTAAAAATGCACTACTAAAATAAATTTAAATTACCTAAAGGTCATGTCAAATTAAGAAAAAAGACTTTTTTTTACATTATACAAAAATATACTAACATACTGTTTTTCTAAGACCCACCTACATAAATTTGGGTAAATTTACTTTATGACAGAGTAGCTGTAATCCAAAAACTCAGTTTTCACATGATTAAGTGGGGAAAACACGTGTTCCCCGTACCTCACTGCGACAACATTGTGGACCACGGATTGTCTCAACAGCATGCTAGCATCCTTATTTTCTTTTCCGATGGGCTAGCCATTAGGCACTATTTTCTCTACGAAATTCAAGAGATCTTTAAGGTCAGAAAGATTTTAAGAATCTTATTTGGCAGTGATAAATTTTATACCTGTATTATTCTGTTGGCATAGAATTAATTGTAACTTCTTTTAGAGGCTTAGATTTTTATCCTGCCAAAGATGTTTGGTATTCTGGTAAAGGCAGACTTCACACTATGTGGTGAATAAGCAAAGTCCTTACATAAAGCTTGAAATCAAATTTTTATGAATAGTTCTAATGAAAGGCATTTCAAAATAAGCAGGAAAGAAATCTTACGTTTATGAAAAAATTATTTTCAGGACACCACTTAAAAATTCAAATTAAGTCCTATTCACTTAAATATTAATAAATCATAAAATAAAACCTAAAGGAATGATTGTACACTTTTCAGTGGCAGCTGCTTTTTAAAAATGAGTGTCTAAGGGTATATTCCAATTTCATCCTCTTTGAATTGTGCAGCTCAAATAAATGTTTATTTTACTGAAAATATTTGCAAAATTACAATATAAACACATGATTATATTAAGATAGGATGACTATGATGTATTCTTATCCACAGATATAAAATAAATGCAGTAAATATAGCATACTCTTGATGAATTGTTAGTACACAGTGTTTGTTAGTAAAGTACATACAACCTGTTATTAAGCAACAATTATCTAGTTTTTGAATGTACATCTTAGGAAGTTTTTAGGATGAAAGGATACACTAAGTCCCCCAATACCCTTTTTGTTTGGGTGAAAGTTATTGTTCTGCAAATTTTGAAATCATATACTTATCTCAGCAATTGTTCTTGGGTTCTTTGTATTTCCTCAATTTGAAATTTTATTTCTTTAGTCTGGGTGTTTTTGTAATGACAGCATGTCAGCCAACCATACTTTTAATTCTAATACAATCATGTACTGTCTTTTCATTAGTTATTTAAACACATGTCCACAATGAAACCGAATCACTCAAAAAAAAATTCTGTCAGCACAAATTCCCAAAATCAATTTTCAGGGTATGATGGGGAGTCTCAACGAAATATAGTCTCAACTGTTAATATTAATCTGAGTTAGAAATAGGTTTTTAAAATTGATTCCAGTCCTTAAAAATACAAATATGAACTCTACTTTAAAATTCTTTGTTAAATGTATTGGGATTTATTTCAAAAGCATCTTCTACCCTTCTCCATTACACTGATTTAATGGAAACTCGTTACTACAGCGGTTCCGACGCAAACATGCATGCAAGAGATCACCCTATAGATTCTAACTACATAGTTATTGAGACACATCCCACCTGTCAAGTGGCATAAATGTACATCTTATATATACAAAAGGTAAAGTGCATTATTAAATTAGTGAACTGACAGATTGTCTGCCTGGATCATATAGCTTTCAAATAGACAAATGTGAAATTCTCCCATTAGAACCAATTATTTCAAAAGGTTCCAACTAGCTTTTCCACCCTGTCATTTATTTTTTTGGCCATGCTCTTTAGTGCAAATAAGCTTGTGTTTGACTCAAGTTTAAGGGACATGGCAATTTGGGGCTTTAACAAGAAAAATTATAAAATGTGGCAGAACGTTAATACTTTTATAATACATTGCATCTTTTGCATATAAGCAACAGATTAGTGCTGCTTTCACTTGCTAGGAGCACACTGCCAACTGTTATGAGGAACCCGTTTCCAAATTTCATACTATTAGCTTATATTATTACAGTTTGAGTCTGTACCACATTAGCTTAGGTTATTATGTGCAAACATCACCAGTGTTTTAGAATTATACAGTAATTTTGGTTACTAACTTTAATGCTCATTTTTTGACTTCTAATATCCGGTTGCCTGAAGAGTTTGTCTTCAAGGCAGGGATCCTGTTATTTTGAAGAATACCATGTACACTTGCAGCTCCATTTATGTCACGAGTGACAATAAATAAAATGCATATTGCACAGATAAGAATAGTAGCTTATTTTATAAGATACATGGCAATACATGTCCTAATACCAGAGTTTTGAACTGGATCTTATTTGATTATGGCTAATGATTGATTGGGAATTTTCCGTATCAAAAAACACAGCATAATTTCATTTCTCAATGAATACATTAACTCTGAGGAAAATGAAACAAGAGGACTGGCAGAAGGCTTAATGATTCTAATGTGTATTCAATTGCCGGTAATATATGGCATATATGCATCTATCCAATCTGTAGCTTGGACATGGTGAAAACTTTGAAGTATACATACAATGTAGAAAATTTGGCTGCTTGACTACTTCTTTACTTAACTAATTAGTGCAAAATTAAACTAATAATACTTATATACAGTAAATTAAAGATATTTATCTTTGACATAGTATTGTGTGTGTATGTAATATGTTATACACTACATACACACACATACATAAATATGTATATATATATATAGACACACACTTAAATATTATCAGACTAAAAACCAAAAAAGGAATCATTTAGACTTAATAAATATAAATACTTTAGAAGGGAAGGTTTAAGAGTATACAGTCACAGCAATAGTGATAGGAACACTGAAATACTGAGATATTCACAGCTCCAGTTTGCCCAAATCTGACAGGTTGATTATTATTAATAGGCACTATGATGGGCAGCAATAACAATCAGTAGTACAGTAATTCAAGTGCACACCACGCCTTTATATACCCAAAACTACTTGACCAAGCCTACAATAGTTTTTTTACAGTTAGCACTGTTCGAAGAGCCTTGCTACTTTCAGGGTCTCAACACCCACCATGTGCTATTAACTCTAGTACTAACATTATCTTCTAACCTTCAGTTGTTCCAGAGTGATCCAGATGGTTCACAATTAGAATGAACTAACGACATTCCTTCATAGTACTTGAGGAAATGTGAAATACAATATGCAAACCAACACCAGCATAGAGGTTTGGGTTACTGAATGCTTGTTTTTAAGTAACAGACACCAGTGAAATTAATTTTCTTAATTCATATCATAAAGTTTCCTGGTGACCTTACTTAAACATACTTGGGGACAAACCTCTGAAGGAAAAAAAAATTGTTAAAATAACCTTGAGTTACTTATAGCATATAAAAGAAGAGCTATATTCTGATCTCAATCCATGTAGCCAGCTCTCATTAACGAGAGCTGTATTTGGGGGTTGAAACCAGTGTCTGGCCCTCCAACACGGTTATATGGGCTTATTGTGTGGGAGGGGAATAATGCCAAGGTAAAACACAACAATTTCATTCAGAATAAAATGTAGCTCAACAGATAAAAATTCAGTCAGTTAATACAGGGTGGGTTGGTACACATAGACACTATAACCACTTGTTTAAAAAATTGCTTAGGTGTTGAAAAATTGCTGTGGCACTTTCTGGAAAGTAATTTTTTATACATGTAAATGGGTGAGTCTTGTGTAAAGTAAACCTTGTTGAGTATTATAAAGAGCACCTTGGAAAATGCCTGAATTTTCCTTTCAAATATATTTATAACCAATCTTCAAATGATATTTTCCCCAGTCTGAAAATTTATATTCTAAATGCTTTTTAGAAAAATCCTTTTTTTTTCCCCTGAAATTAAAACATCTGTAAAAGTCAGGTTTATACTGGAAGTATTGACTCAGTTTTAAGGGTGGCAATTGCAAAAGTGCTATTAAAATATATTATTACAGATGTATTTTTATTTCAGTGAACTGGTGCACCAACCCCTCTGAAATAGTGTTAAAGAAGAAGCATAAAATATAACACCTTAAGTCCATGATATATTTTGGGGAAAAAACCTCTCATAACCTTCAAGTTAGCATGAAAAGCTAAAACACCAAGATTTCCATGGCAAAGCCACAGGACGAGGCTTCCCCCTTAAGTGACATAAAAGTAATTCCTGAACTTTGGGAAGTCAATAAAAATATATGATATAATAAACACAAGTGAAGGTGGAATTGATTCTAACTAACTTAGAATAATCAATTAAAACTCTCCCATGACTTCGATATGGCAACTCTAAACTGTAGGGTTACCACAAAATTTGAAATTATAGAATACTATAGTAACTCTAAGATTTGATACTTTAATGTTACTGTTTAATATTCAGTTATCCAATGGATAATTAATATATTTCTACTTGTACTTTTATAAATAAATATATTTACACTATCCTTGAGGTCAATTTCTGTTTCTGTGGTAACTGTCCTACATGTAAGCTTAGCAGCTTTTAATGAAGTAGGAATGGGGTACTTTTGGGGGGAACTTGTTAAATAGTAATTCACACTTCCATATTAAGTATATGTATCTGTTTTTCAGGATTATGTCGTAGTGCAATGTAAATCTTAGTTATGGTATTTAGAAGGTCAGAATGTCACATTTTGTGCTGATCTGCATACTTCAGTAGTCTGGAGCAGATGAAGCAGCTAAACTATTTAGCTCTGGGAAGGTGGGAATTCCCATACGAATTATAGTGTTCTATGTATAACATAACATGAGAATCGGACTCCTTGAAGTATATAAACTATAGAGGTATTCCTAATAACACAGGGCCAAAAAAGAGGAAAAACTTCTTCAAATGATTATGGATCAGTACTTTTGGCCAATTTATGATTTTAAATTTTGCCTGATGGAGTTCAATTTCACTCTAGTCGAGGCATTCTTGTTCTTCACCACTGGCCCTTCTGCCATCCATTCTCTTTTCTTTATGGCTGTTGCATATTTTCCTCATCTCTTCTTCATACTTGATAAAATTCTCCCCAAACCTTGTCCAAGCTTTGAATGGAACAGTAATAGTATTACGGTAAGGTGGCCTCACCTCACTTACCTTCAGGAAAATTCCATATTTATTAGAGCCCACATCAAAGTAGAACCTTTTATTGTCCACTCTGAAAGAAGTCCCCTCTGGGAGTTCAAGTGGGTCATCGTCTCCACCTCTTCTTTCTTCTATGTCCCCTTCGCCATAGTCTTCAATTAGCTGAACCAAGGCATCACGAAACTCAATCATTCCTTGTGCCGGGAGGACAATAGTCTGCTCTTGGCCCAAACTGTGGCCAAAATAACCTATCATGCCAGTCCCCCGCATCATGGTTTGTCTAATCCTTAGGAAGCGACCCCGCTGATTTTCCTTTAGGTCCAGATAGTATTTCCTATTGTCCCTCTCTATGTAGTCTGTTTTGAGGACACTGTGAGGGTGCTCCTCCGACCCCACGGACACTGGTGGGGAGGGTGCCGAGTGCTTCGGTCTCCTCCTGGAGCCTTGCTCTTTGCCGTGGCCATGCTCTTGCCGGTGGCCCTTCAGACCCAGGTGGGCGTAATGCTCGATGAAGTCCCCTAGACAGTCCTTCAGCTCTGCTGCCACCGACAGGGAGAGGGTCAGTTTACTCTTTCTGATATTGTCCTGCCGGCCTCTCCCGATCCAGACTTCGGCTATCTTTAGGAACCGGCCCCGGGAGCTTTGCTTCACGTCTAAGTAAAATCTCTTTTTCTGGATGTCCACTCGTTTGGAGGCCAGCTCCTGGATTTCGGCTGCGCCCCCAGGCTGATGAGGGGTGGCTGAAGCCGCGTAGTGGGGGTAGTGGGAGTGCTGGGCCTGGGGATAGAGTCTACTCTTGCTTAGGCCGGAGCCCCCCACATTCTTGCCTCCGCGGCCGCTGCCGCCTCCCCTTCGCCTGGCTCTTTCCATCTTCAGCTGCAAGTGACAAACAGACACACGGGGCGGGGTGGGGGAGGGGTGTTGAGAACAATCGCAGACGCCCCTCGGCCTGCGCCGCCCCCGCCTCTGCCCGGGACCCCCACGCCGGGCTCTGCTCGTACGGCGTCGGCCGCCCCAGCGCCCAGCTCCTGCCCCAGCCAGAGGGTCGGCGGCGGCCGGCGACAGACCCAGTTCTGCACCGCGCGCTCAGCATCCCTCCGCCGCTCCTGGCCTCCCGCTCCCGCTCGCCGCCGGGCGCCCGCTTGGAGCTCGGGAGCTCCGGGGTCCCCAGCCGGCAGACACTCACATCAGCACTGCCATCACCGCCGTCGCCGATGCCCTTCACGACCGCCGCCGCCGCCAGCTCTCGGCCCCTCTGCTGCAGCCGCCGCCCCCCGCCTGCTCCCCCGCCGTCGCCGATCGCACAGCCCCGCGCCGGAGCAGCCCGGCAGGGGCATCGCCCGCGGCACCCACAGCCGCCGCCCCTCCTGCGGCCGCTGCTGGGGCCGCCGCCTCTCTCCCGGCACCGGCCCGACACCGGCCGGGGAGGAGGGGGGGGTGGGAGGCGGGGAGGGTGGCGGCGGGGGGCGGGCAGTGGACCCCGCCTCCTCCAGCACAGCCCACGGAGGTCTCGAGTTCTCCCTCGGGGCGCGCCCCAACCGAAGCCCAGCGCGTTAATGCGAGGTGACCGGACAGGTGTGAAGATGGGAATCAGGATCGGGGCGGCGAGAGTGTTCTGACTTCTCCAGGTTTTGCCGGGATGTAGGACTCTCGCGGCCCACAGCACCTGCACGGAGACTACAATTCCCGGAGTGCTCCGCAGCGGCGAGAGTCCCCGCGCATGCGCGCCGCCCAGCCTGGTGGCCTGCGCTGGGAGGGCTGCCACCCGGCCGAGCGGCGGCCGCGGGCGGGGCGAACCCTGGAGGAAGGGGAGGGGAGGTTGGTCTCCCACGGCTGAGGTGTGCCGTGTGCGCCGTGACGCTCCGGCGTGCACTCGGAAGCGCGGGAATAAAGTGTGTAGAATTGGTGTGTAGCCTGGATGCCTGGGTTCCGGGCCGTGCTGTCGTGGCGCTCCGCAAGTCATCCCGCTGGTGACCCGTTGAACTGGCTCTTCTCACGGTAACGTGTCCTCCCCACCCCTCTAACGCCAGTCCAGACCCGAGCCTTCGCCGACACTGGAGGTGCTCAATCCCCCGGGCGGTGTGTGGGAGATTCCTTAGAAACGGACACCCTCTTTCCCCTGTCACCTCCCAAGCACCCCGGAAAAGGCCCCCCGACCGCCTGCAGGCCTTAGTGGAGCTTCTGTCGGTCAACACTGTGCTTCCCGGTCCCTCCATCCCCCAGCTTGTGCGAATGGCTGCCCTTAGGATACTGTCCTTTACATGCCGTCTTTACTGCTGTAGAAATTGAGCCACTCGATATTTACGCAGCAAAGCCGAGGGTCGTAACTTGCTATGTGTAATTTGGCAAAACGTGTTGGATTTCTTGAGTTGAAATCATTCAGTCCCTAATATGTGTGTGTGCGTGTTTCCTGGCTGAATCTTCGTTGTTTTCTGGGTAGCTTTGAGTATGTAAAAATACTACTCCCTGTGTAAGAGAGTGCTACCAGCCTTTAAGGTAGAGTGCTTTGGTATGTTAATTTTTAGGGAATTGGAGATCGGGATAGGTAGGACAGTTCAGATTCGATGTCATTGAATAGAGGACTGGTCTACACTGTTTATATGCATTTGGAAGTCATCCGTGTGCTATAGATAGTTTTAAAGTCATCAGACGGGATGTGATCTCCAAGGGAGTGAATGTAGATGAAGGAGAAAGAACAAGTCTGTGACCTGAATCTGTAATGCTGTGATGTTTAAAGATTGGAGAGGTAAGGAAGGACCAATAAATGGTACTGAGAAGGAGTTCTTACTGATGTAGATGAAGAAGCAGAAATTGCAACAGAAACCTAATAAAGTGTTTCAAGAAGGTGGGTGTGACTGATTGTGACATGTGCTGCTGGTGCGTTGATCCAGACAAGACCATAAGAATCAACTGTAGCATATGACAACATGAAGGGCATTGGTAACCTTGATATGAGTCCTGTTGGTGGAGTGGGCGGGTGGATCTGAGAGACCATGGAAAAAGTGGAAATGGATGTATATATATAGATGTGTGTGTGTGAGTGTTTATGTGTGTGTATTCCTCAGTTGGCAAGCTGGAGACATAGGAAAGCTAATGGTATAGTTCCAGTCAAGTCTGAAGGCCTGAGAACCAGGAGAACCAGGAGAACCAGTGGTGTATGTTTCAGTCCAAGTCTGAACCCAAAGGCCAGAGAAGACTGATTCCTAGCTGGAAGACTGTCAGGCAGAGTGAATTCTCCCTTACTCAGACTTTTTGTTTGTTCTATTCACACCTTCAACAGATTGGATGAGGCTCACCCACCTTGGGGAGGACATTATTCAATTGACTGATTTGAATGTCAATCTCATCCATCACAGACATACCCAGAATAATGTTTAGCTAAATATCTGAGCACCCAGTGACCCATTCAAGTTGACACTATAAAATTAACCATCACAGTAGAGTGTATTGACATAGATGCATTTACAGGAATGAATTTCAGAGTAGGAGTTTTTTTTGTTTTTTAAAAATCATTTTTAATTTTTCAATTAGAGTTGACATACAATATTATATTAGTTTCAGGTGTACAACTCAGTGATTAGACATTGTATAACTTACTAAGTGATCATCCTGACAAATCTAGTGTCCATCTGACACCATGCATAGTTATTAGAAATATTACTGACTATATTCCCCATGCTGTACTTTACATCCCCATGACTATTCTGTAGCAACCGATCTGTACTTCTTAATCCCTTACCTTTGTTTACCTATCCTCCCAACCCTCTCCCATCTGGCAAAGGTCAAAGTGTCCGTATCTATGAGTCAGTTTCTGTTCTGCTTCTTCCAGGGTAGGAGTCTGTGTGAGTTCTTTTTTGATTGCTTAAATGAAATGTGAAGCAAGACCATCAGTTGTGAGTGAGGATGGGGAAAGAGATATGAATAGGTTTAAGTAGAAAGTAGAAGATATGAACTGGAGGGTGAGGATAGTAAATAGATGAGTGAAAAGTTGTAGAATTGCTAGGAAGACTAAGGGCTTACTTGAGGTTGCTGGTCACAAATTTAAGGTGAGCCCAGTCGCCATGATCGTGATTTTCACCTGCGACATTCATTCACCTACATAGCTATAGACACGGAGTCAGCAGAGAACTTGTTTTCAATCAGAGTTAGAGTTTTGCCAAGAAAGAATAATGAAGCTAGATATGGGCAATGAAGGGAAGGGAATATGCAAGGAAATGGGTACAGCTTTTTAATCTAAATTAGTCAAGGGAAAGATGACTGGATAAAGGAGATGTGGTTGTATGTAATGGAATATTACTTGGTCACAAAAAAAGAATGAAATCTTATCATTTGCAAAAACGTGGGTGGACCTAGAGAGTTATCATGCTAAGTGAAATGAGACAGAGAATGACAAATACTGTGTGATTTCATTATATGTGGAATCTAAAGAAGAAAACAAATGAACAAACAGAATAGAAACAGACTTATTGATACAGAGAACAGACTGATGGTTGCTGGAAGTAGGGGGCGGTGATGTGGGGCTGGGTGGAAAAGGTGAATGGAGTAAGAAGTACAAATTGTTGATTCCCAGCCAGGGCACATGCCTGGGTTGCGGGCCAGGTCTCCAGGATGGGGCACGTGAGAGGCGACCACACATTGATGTTTCTCTCCCTGTCTTTCTCCTTCCCTTCCCCTCTGTCTAAAAAGGAATAAATAAAATCTTAAAAAAAAAAAAAGAAATACAAATTGGTAGTTACAAAATAGTCCCAGGGATGTAAAGTACAGCGTAAGGAATATAGTCAATAATATTGTAACAATGATGTATGGTGCCAGGTGGGTACTAGGTGTGTCAGTGGATCAGTTTGTAAGTTATGTAAATGTCTAACCACTATGCTGTACACCTGAAACTAATATAAAATAATATTGGATGTCAACTGTAATTGGGAAAAGAAAAAAGAAAAAAAAACTGGTCAAGGAGGAGTTAAAGACTACACCAGGGTGAGCAGGGTGAAAAGGTACTGGGATCATTGGAGCACGAGTCCCAGTTGGATCAAAAGATTGCTTGAGTTGAGTTTCTAGAGGGAATGAACTTGAAAAATAGGAGATGCCGTGTGGAGAGCAAGATGCTTGGAACTGAGATTGTGGAAGGATTCAGTCACTGGTAGTGACGTGATATCCTCATGTGAACAAATGAATGGAGCAAGGGGTACATAAGACTGTTGGAGGAGAGCTGGTCAGAAAACAGAGACACTGTCTTCCTCAGATATTGTACATCAAGGGTTGTGACCCACGGGGTAAGTACAGGGAGAAAAAAAGGTAGAGTGTTGATATAAATGGCTACAATGCTGATGGTGATCATGATAATTGTCCATTAATGCCCAAGTCAAACACTATCAGCTTAATCTATATCCAACACTGGAAAGTTAGGTATTGCGTTACATAGAGTTATATGGCAACTCATAGGCAACCTGTAAGCCCTTCATGGACGTTTGTTCTTGGGCCAAAGTCTTAGGACTCGTACGAGTGGCAGGTGACACAAGGCATCTTTTCTTAGTTGTCAGTTTGAAATTCTTCACCGAAGGCTTAATATGATGCAGCTTCTGTAGAAGTTTTTCTTGGTTTTCTGTGTAGGCTTCTTTGGCCCGTCTTATCTTTCAGGGTTGTGGATGATTTGTGGGGAGAAGGCAGGCAGGGTAGGAGTACTCAGTGACCCAGTAATTTTATACCTAAGAGTCCATCCTATAGAAATAATCATGTGAATGTCTAAAGGGACACACAAGGGTGTTCATTGAACATTATTGTGATAAAATTTATAAGCAACCTGTCATCCATAGGGAATAGTTAATATTCAATAGGGATACCAATATCAGTAGGGATGTATTATCCGTGCAGATAGAAGGCTTCAAATAATCATATTAAGAATAGGCTTTAGGTTTTACCTACTCCCTTCTGTCAGCAGGGATGCTTTCAGTCACAGCTAATGGGAAAACCCAATCAAATTGGCTTTAGCAACAAAGTATTATTTATTAGCCTAGTTAACTGACACAGCCTGAGGTAGAGTGACCTTGGGACAAGTTCAGTCAGAAGTCTGACTTTATGGCCCTGTGCTTGGCCCTCGTCCAAGAGGGAGGCATGAAGGTGCTTAACCTTTAAGGTGATTTCTTGTACGGTTGTGCGGTGACTGCGCAACTGTGCTGTGTATTTCTTTCTTCACACCCAGCAGGAGCAAAGGCAATCTGTTCCGTACCACGGAAGGAGAATTCCCAGCTTTGCTACAGTGGAACCACCTTGGATGGAATAACTAGGGACAGGAGATGGATAGGAGGTGGGGAAGAGAGAACTGAAACCTGGGCTGTAGCTCTGGTCCCTGGATCAGTCCAGTGGAAAGGGGAATGGGATTTCCCAACTGGCCTTAAAACAGTGAGGTTTCATTCCTGGTACTGATCTTGAGGTCCTCTCATTCAAAAAGTTTTGCTTTTACACATTGAGGGCTCAGGTGGGGAGGGCTCAATGGGTATGTTACTCTCTTGTTTTCCTAGTATCACTGTAGTCAGCCTCTTTTTGGCTCCTTTCATTCTTGGTTTTACTAAAACCATGAGACTCTTGTTTATCCTCAGGATCCCAACTGGGAAAACTACATCACTTTTGATTTCATGATTTACAGAGGCCCTCATAATAAATATGATTGCAAGATGTGATTGCAACTCTTAGAGGGCAAGAAAGAAGTAGACAGGAAGGAGGGAAGCAGAGAGGGAGAGAGAGAGATCATGCTTATTGAGAAACAAGCTATGGATCATTAAAACGCTCCCTTCACATACCTGACCTTAACTCTGTTCTTTTCCCTGGAAGGGCCCCTGTTAATGGAGAGGTATCCTCCTGGATTGTTCTTTGCATTTACATAGACATAGAATTTCATTTTACATTTTAAATTTTTAATGGCAACTATTACGGACACCTAGTTTCTCCTGTTTCACTTAGCACATATATACAGAACTTATATTAATACATATAGTTGTATTTTATTCTTCTGTCTACTATGCCGTATTATGGATATATTGTTGTTTATTTAACTGCTAACTTACTCTAACTGCTTCTGGAATTGTTGCTATTACAGACTGATATAGCGAATGTCCTTTGCTTATGTCCTTGTGCATATGTGCATGTATTTCCACGGAGTACAATCATTGCTGGCTTGAAGGATGTGCATATTGAAAATTTTGATATTAACTTTTACAAAATGTCTTTGAAAATGGTGAACCAGTTTCTGTTCTCTTGCCAAAATTGTAGATGATTAATCTATTTAATTTTTGCTGATAATGGTGTATTGAAATTATAGACCGTTTTGTTGGCCTCATTTGTTGTATACTTTGTTCTTAAAGATTAGAAATACTTCCTTTGTCATATATCAAATTTCTATATTTACATGGATCTATTTCTGGACATGGTATATTTTATTCCATTGATTTATATCTCCATTTTATGCTAGTTCTACACTATTTTAATTGCTGTTGTTTTGTGTTGTTTTATATTTAGTGGAGTGAGTTTCCCCTTATGGGTCTTATTTAAAAAAAAAATTACTGTTCTTGATCATTTTCTTTTTCTAGTGAACTTTAATATAAACTTGTGTGGTTTCGTGAAAACCCTGCTGACATTTTTTTTTGGTGTTGCTTCTTTAGCTTATTGACTTAATATCTTTACAGTTTTGAGACTCAGTATCCAGTAGCTCAGTATGTCTTATCTAGCTATTTTTTGTTGTCTCAGTAACCTTCTCTAACTTTTAAAATGGTTCCTAGATATTTTATGTTAGGTTTATTCCTCAATAGGTTGTTATTTTTGCTGTTACAGAATTTAGGTATGTTAGTTATGTTTTCTAATTGATTCTTGCTCATACGTAGAAAAGTACTTAGTGTGGGTATGCTTGAATCTGGTCATCTCAGGAATATTTGCTGCTGTTAATCAATTAGATAAATTTCCTGCCCTCAAAGAGTTACTGGAGAAAAATTATTTTGGGAAACTTGTTTTTTGGTAAAAACTGGTTAATAATCGTGGTCAGACTCTTCGAAAGGTGATTGTCTTTCTTTTTTTGATAAAATGCTTAATATATGGGAAGATTAAGAAAGAGTATGGTCTTTGAAGAACTTCTTTGTGGAGAAATGAGAAATTGGAATAATTTCATTTTCTCTCCCAAATAAGTGGGATCAGTGACCATCCCTCCTGAGCCTGTTTCAAGCCTTTGTTGCTTTCTGACCCCAGAGGTTGTCACTGCATTTCTGTGGTCTCTTTCCCCTGTTTTGTCTAATAGGCTAGCTCTTCAGGGGAGGGCAGAGATTCGCCCTCTCTTTAGGTCTTTTGAGGCTGAGAGAATAGAGGCATGAGATTTTCCTAGTCTGTGGTAGGAAAAATAGAAGCCCTTGGAAAAAATATCAGAAATATCAATATTGTTGTTTCCTCTGGCAATTTGATGTTGCAGGCATGAGGCATCATACACAGATTGGCACCTCACCTGTTTCTGCTGTTTACGCATAAACTGAAGGCACTGAAGGACAGTAGAACGGTAATTGGACTAGAAGATAACTTTTGCCTCCTTGGAGGTGTTATGAAATTGCTAGTTTTTCTGTGTGTTCATTTTATATAAACTTGCCCTGTCTGAAGATACTCTACTAGTTCTTATTGAAGAACTGCATTGGGCAAATTGATAGTTGCTTTCAGAATTGTGTATTAATTTTTTCCAATTACTCTTTTACCCAGTCTCCAGTTTTATCTTTTGTTCGTCCTCCCACACTTAACTTGGTCTTATTGTAAAATTTATGCTTTTTCTTTCTACCTGGCAATGCTGAATTTCAAACCAGTGCGGAGCTTTGCATCCTAGGTTACATTTCACTCCCATTTAGTTAAGTTATACTTTTCTGTTTAATTGCTGTTTAATGTTATATTGATTCTTATTCTGATTTAAAAAGGTTTTGAAACTATGAAATTATGAAAATTTTGTAACTGTAACTTTGTGTGGCTATTTTGTTTATAATTTGTAATTTATTTTTATTTAAGATGAGGGATTAAAGGAAGAAAAGGACTGACCATCTAATTTTATTTTCATTTATGTTTGTGGATTAGTTAGAATGCAGCATTGTACCGATATGCCAAGGTTGCGGGTTCGATCACCCAGTCAGGGCACATGCAAGAAACACCCAACGAATGCATAAATAAGTGGAACAACGAAGCAATGCCTCCCTTTCCTCTCTTCTCTCTCAAATAAATTTAAAAAAAGAATGCAAGCACAGAAAACTTGATTCAAACAGGCTTCAAACATAAGGAAATTTATTATTAAAATGTATCTTGAAGGCTGGTGTAGTCGGTGGACCGTGACCCCCTTTCTCATCTTTGCCTTCTTTTGTGTGTTAGCTTTGTCCTCAGGCTGACTTCCATCATGGTGGCAATATGGCTGTAGAAGGCCCAGACTTCCCCTTCTCAAGTAGAGGACATCTCTTCTGGTAGCTTTCTTACAAGAACGGGACAGTGCCATTCTCAGACTTGCCCCTCCCTAAACCACCCCTGCTGTCGTTGGCCTGAATTAAGTCATATATTTTCTCCTTAAACTAAATCAAGGGGGATGCCTTGAGTATAGGCCTGAGTTTCTGAATCACCACTGGGGCCGGGGGGATGGGGTAGATCAGATCAGCGGGATTCACTGTGGGAGCTGGGAGTGGAGGCAGCTTCCCTTACCCACATTGGCTTTGTGGGTAACTGGTCATTATCCGAGTTAAATTTATGCTACTGTAAAAAGTGTACAGAGTGGAATGGATGCTCGGTAGGCAGCATCAATGTCCCCCCTGATAATGAGCCCTATAAAATTTCATCTCAGGCCATATGAACTAACAGTCATAAATATAAAAGGAAAAATAGGCAGACTAAGCAGGTTTTAAATGGACTTACTTGAAAACTTTCTCTTCAGTTTCCCAGTTTATAATGGTTGATTTCGCTGACTGGCTATAGCTACTTTCAGAACAGAGGAAATTCATTAAAAATAATGAATTATTCAGTTGGATGGTGAAATTCAGTTATAAAGCACTTCCCTGTGCCATGGATTCAATTCAGGTCAAGTCATGTTCTGGTTTATGGTCAGTGCGGCTTTTCACAATGACACAGCAGAGAGAGGCTTCATCGTTTTCCTCACTGCTGGCGTTTTAATGCGTTTTATTGTATGCATTTGGTTGGTTCTATTTACACTTTATTTCAGTGGACTTCATTAATACAAATTTTTATTTAAACTTTATTAATACAAATTATATAATATTTGACAGTAATGAAAATTTGGTAGATATTTACAAAGAAATAGATCCCCCCCCCCAAAAAAAAACCCAAACCTA